>CAHIKZ030001030.1:0-17500 GCA_903632075.3 Acanthosepion pharaonis
AATGGCTAACCTGATCTATACTAACCGTCATATTTACCTGACATTACCTGTTGTTTCTTATCTTTGAGAATCGCTGCAAAATACTTTGATGGCGGAAGACTTCCTGTAACAAAAACGAGCTATATTTAGCAATAACGCTCATTAAAGGATGCCACTAATTATTTAAACTTTCATTATACGTTGAGACATTTTATATAATTGTCCTTTCGATTCATTTTCATTCAACCAATTTACAATTCGAATAAATGTTTTTCGAATAATTGTTTTCAAACAATTAATTTCGAACAATTTTCTCGATACGAGTTGATCAGTATTCAAAATAAAAAAAAATAAAAAAAACGGGTACTGCAAAGAGACATGGCGAAGTAATGGTTTACGACTCGGTTTCTGGAGAACCGAGTTCGAATCTCAGTTGAGTTCATTACATTCACTTACGTGTTAATACCCTCGGGTAAGGTATGAATCCATCTCTTCTCCGTTCACAGAGCAGACTGGGTTCTATAGCTTTGGGTGGCAACCGATCTAGGAGAATGAAAAACAGAATTCAAAACTGTATGTAGCCGTGGCGAAGCACATTCTATGCAGCTAAGGAAAGGATCGTTCGGATCGATTCGATTATCACGGCTATTCACTTACGAGCTAATACTCCTGGGAAAAGGTACGAATCCAAGTCTTCTCCCCCCCCCCCACAGCTATGGGTAAATCTCTTCTCCCTTCTCGGGACAGACTGGATTCGAGAGCCCTGTATAGCAACCGGTCTAGGAGAAAGAAAAACTGAATTCAAAATTCTATGTAGTCTTGACGAAGCACATACTATGCAGCTAAGGAAAGCCGATAATCCCGACAACGATAGACCTGTAATTAGCTTTGTGCCAAACTAAGTCGACCTTAGAAAAATTAAAACTGCTCCCCAAATATTATAACTGTACAGTGAGTTCGATCCTTACTAGCTGCTTTATTGCGTTTTTTTTTTATTGAAGAAAACAAAGTGTAGTCAACAACAATGCTTCGCGCGTGTCTTGCCAACATCGTCATTACCGTGAATACAAAGTAAGCGTTCGAAATTCTAGTTTTTTTCATGGGTCCAAACACGGACTACAGACATCGCCGTCCAACAAGAATTATCTCAGTTTATTATGAGATCAATAGATAATGTGAAATCGAAGACACAGCCATAGATTCGTGACGGGTAACCGTTGGTGAAAACTAAATTAAAAAGAAAAGACAGGGTCTACGACTAGACATGTAGTAGTTCTATATGAATATTTGGTAAGCTAAGCATAATGTGGCACAAGGTTACGGATATGGAATAAGCAGGGAGTAGACAAAATTCATTATACGAACGAATTGGACCTGGTAACAAAGATAATCCAGGGCGAGAAATGTATTATTGTTAGATATGAATAGAACAAGATAGATAGATAGATAGATAGATAGATAGATAGATAGATAGATAGATAGTGTTGAGGAGTGAATATTACACTCATGGTGACTCCATGAATTCGTCCAATACTATACAGAATTCAATGGGATGAAATTCAAGTAACGAATAGATGAATGAATGAATAGATAGATAGATAGATAGATAGAAACAGACTGAGATAGATAGATAGATAGATATAGATAGATAGATAGATAGATGAATAGATGAATAGTGTTGAGGATGGAACTTTACACTCATGGTGACTCCATGAATTCGTCAATACTATAAAAATTCAATGGGATGGGGCTAGTGAAGTCAGATAGATAGATAGATAGATAGATAGATAGATAGATAGATAGATTAATAGATAGAAAGAAACAGACTGAGATAGATAGATAGATAGATAGATAGATGAAGATAGATAGATAGATAGTCATTGAGGAGTGAATATTACATACATATAACTCCATGAATTCGTCCAATACTATACAGAATTCAATGGGATGAGGCTAGTAGCAAGATAGATAGATAGATAGATAGATAGATAGATAGATAGATAGATAGATAGATAGAAACAGACTGAGATAGATAGATAGATAGATAGATAGATAGATAGATAGATAGATAGATAGATAGATGATAGTGTTGAGGAGTGAACATTACACTCATGGTGACTCCATGAATTCGTCCAATACTATACAGAATTCAATGGGATGAGGCTAGTAGCAGTTTAACCGCAGTCAGGCAGTTCGTTGCCAGGCTCGAGACAGGCTTGTCGAACTCTCTGACTTCGTGCAGAGAGGGATCCAGACGAGTTTATGCTGAAGGGCTCGGAATTGAATTTTACGTGTAAACCGGCCTTGTGCCACATCCTGCCTTGTACGGTGGTCTGGTAAATACCAGTCAAATCGGTCAGTTTCAGGCTCGTGACAAGACCTCTATCTCAGGGTAGATGGGGACAAGACCTCCTTCTTCGGATAGAGGATGACTTCGTCGGGCTCTGTCTTCGGATTGAGACTCGGCTGAGAATAACATACAAGTACTGTGTGCGAGGCCGCTTTTGAGGAGGCTGTGTAACTTTTGTGACCCGGGTGGAAATGCTCGGGTTCCCCACAATAAACTTGACCTTGTGTCGCATCTTCTTTCTTTTTCTGGGTCATGTCCTTTCAGGACGTAGGCGATCATGGCTCTCCAACTCCCTTTATCCCTTGCAGCTCTCAACAAATGCCTTCCCTCTGCTTCCTCCCCCAAGTCACGTTCTGTTATCCTCTTGCTTAAGTCCGCCAGGAATGTCACGCGTTGTTTTCCTTTGTCTCTCATTCTCACTATTCGAACCGTGCGTATCAGATTCTCTAGGCCCTCATCCCTCATTATGTGTCCCAGAAACTTTAGATGCCACTTCCTGATATTAAGTATAAGTCTCCTTCTTCTTTGCATCCTCTCTAAGACTTCATCGTTGCTCACACGCTCGGTCCATGATATCCTTATCATCCTTCTGTAGAACCACATTTCCGTCGCCTCGAGTCTCTTCTTCATCTTTGAGGAAATCGTCCAACATTTGCTGCCATAAAGAAGAACAGATGTCACGTAACAGTTCAGTATTCTTTTCTTTGTTACCAAAGAAATCCTCCTGTCTTGCACTACTCTGTTCAGCTTTTGGAATACGTCGTTGGCCATCTTAATATGTCTAAGGATCTCAGTGTCGCAGTTACCGTCCTTTTTCAAAACGCTTCCCAGCTAGTCCGCAGTAATTCTAAAGGACGAAACGCAGCACATTATTTTATATATAGGAAAAATGTACATTAAATATTTATGGAGCAGTTTTTTTTTTTTATCTTTGGTTCCAGTGAAATTTTTTGTCGTTTAGCATTTGGAAGGCATCTTTCATTATTTCACGGCATCTTCGGATTCCGCCATCACATTCTTCGTTATGGTAATATCAATCCTTCGATATGGTAATGAATGTTGGAAAATTGATTTACAGATGAAAAGGAGACTTCAGATAACAGAAAAAAGGTTCTACAGAAGGATACTAAGAATAACATGGATCGGGCATGCGAGCAACAAGGAAGTTTTAAGGAAAAAAAAAGGAACAGGAAGTACGTCTATACTTAAAATCAGAAAGAAACTGTTGACATTCTGGAGGACACATAATGTTGAAAGAGGGCTTGGAAAACTTAAAAATTATTTCTTAGAGTTACTAAAAACAGGAAGCTGTGGGGAGCCATGATCGATTCTTCTATGAGCTGCGTCCCTTCAGTGCATAACCAATCATGGCTCTCCACAATTCTCTATCTCGTGTGACTCTTAGCATATTTTCTCTCTCTGTTAAAATGCCCTTTTCTCTTTACGCCACACAAGCTCGTCAGATAAATGGTGTGCTGAATTCAATATTTCTCTTGCCTTCAATATGACCCTGTGAGGGTTAAGTTTTCCAAGCCCTCCTTTCTCGTTATGTGTCCAAGGAATTTCAGCTGTCTCTTCCCGATTCTGAGTATAAGTATTCATTCTGTTGATATTTTCTTTACGAATTCATCGTTGCTTACTCGCTCCGGTCACAAAAGGGTACAGCGAAAAATAGTGATAAATAGGCTAATGCATTTTGGGGTAATTTTTTGTTTAATTTTATATTAGTAGTTTTATTATACACGTAATATTCCTAGTAATATTTTTTAATGTATTGCTGATATATATATATATATATATATATATATATATATATATATATATATATATATATCATAAATAAATGTACTACTTTGGTAATAATTTTTAAAAAATGTATTTGTTGTTATTTTTACTATAAAACCTGATCCCAATTTGGGGTGTAAATATTTACCCATAGCTGGGACTAGCAGGTTTCAACCACCCATGCATTTTGAAGTAATTTTGTTTAATTATATAAACGTAATTTTACTATACACATACGAAATATTGTTGAAATCCTTCCTTATAATAAAAGCTTACCTTTTATATTATTTAAAAGTTATAATAATCATAGGAATAGTTTTAGCGATGTCGATATGGTTTCAGTGCGAAACTGCCTTCTTGTTACTGGACATGCTTCAAGCTGCTAGCGAATAAATATATGTTGGCTTGTGTGGGCTGTTTAGATTGAACAAAATACATTGCTGAATAGAATAGAGCAATGTTTCTCAACTGGTGTTCCCCCAGAACCCTAGAATTCCCACAAAAAAACAATGATAAATAGGCTAATGCAATTTAGAGTAATCTTTGTTTAAATTTATATTCGTAATTTTATTATACCGATACGGCATATTGTTGGAACATCCGTGGTTATTATAATAAAGGCTTCAATTTCTTATATTATCTAAAATTATAATAACCATAGAGAAAGTATATTAATGATGTATGTATGACGTTAGAGTGAAGCAACCTACACTGGACAGGAAGCGAACGTAGAGGATTCGGTATCAGTGAGTGACACACCCAAATAAAGGACGCACGGTGACCATATATTATGTTAACCACGTGAATTACGATAGAAATATAAAAGAGACATGGCTGAAAGTGTGTAGCATTCAAGATCGAACTCACTAGACAGCGGTAATAATTCCAGCTATACAACCTTGCTAAATTTTACATCAAGTCGAACAGTCCATATAAATATTTACTAAGCATCGGTCTAAATGTGGCACAAGGCCTCTAGTATGGATCACCAGGCGAGGATAGAACTAACTAACTAACTATATATATATATATATATATATATATATATATATATATATATATATATATATACGTACTCTAGTTCAAATTAATTGAAACAGCCGCTTTAGTTTCCTTTCTTTCACCATCGGTCAATTTTAGACCCACTGGGGTGACAGGGTGTAATCAATTTCTACTTTTTCCTCATGTTAGGTCATTTGCAGTGGTGTGCATTAATATGGGTCTATTTTCAAGGTGTATGATGAAATTTGTTTGGCCTTGAAAAATATTGCGTCATCCGTGTTTGCATCAGATTTTAATCACGCCCAGACACTATTGTCTCGACTATCGATTAGTTGTCTTGCGGCCATTGTCTGCAATGTACGTTACTCCAAGAAAGCATAGGAAAATTTGTAACGCTGCACGAACACACTGGCAGGCCTTATCAGTGAGCAAATCAAAGTCTTAAACTGGCACAGAAACTCTCCTGATTTAAATCCAATCGAGTATCTGTGGTCAATCTGTAAGGAACGACTTTAAGGAATGGACATACGAAGGGAGTAGGGGGGAAGTTTTATTGAAAAAAAAGAGATGATAACGGAATAAAGGGTATATATATATATATATATATATATATATATATATATATATATATATATCATAATAAAGGATAAATAAAAGAGTGTCCTGAGTATGACGATAAACATTCTGATCGGGAGGTTTTATCCAGGAGCGTAGAACCACGTCTTAATTTCTGTTCATACAGAAAATCATAGATGGAAAATTGACACGAATTAAGTAATTTTAAACTTTCTTTCTCAAGAGATAATTTGAAGTGTGCTCTAATCGGAAATGTAAACATATTATATCTGTCGATGAATTTGACGTATTCTAACGTGTTGGAACATGAACGACTGAAAATTGGCATGAACATTCCTGACAACCCAATTCCAATTTTAGAAAATTTAAACTTCATAATTTACCCATAGCTGGGACCCTTGTAACATAAGGCTGTAAAGAAAAAGAACTTTGTCAATTGGCTTAAAACGTTAATTGTAAAATGAACGTTAACTTCCAAGCGATGGTGTACAGTTCTGAAAAAGAAATTAACGAAATCGCTTCAAAATTCACAATGTTCAGGGTAAACAGAAATGCCGTGGATAGCGCTAAGTGATAAGAAGAGGTAAATACGACAAGAGTGAAAGATCAGAGCTATCGGCGTGATTAAGCGATAAAAATGACGCTGGGATAGACGCAGGGCAACAACAAAGGATACCACTGTTGTTCATGATGACGGTCGTCTTCGAGTATAGAATCCAGAGGTTAGCAGTGAATATTTCGAAGACAGTAGGAAAGCGTTGTTCAGGTTAGCAGGGGATATTTCGGTAAAAGTAGCAGAGCGTAGTTCGTCCTTCTGGTTTTCTTCGCCTGACAAGCTGGCACTGGACATTCGGGTAGAGTAAACAAAATGGCCGCCTTTATACACGACGGATTGAATATTTTGCGTCTTCTGCTTGGTTAACCTTCTATTGGTGGACTATAAAATGAGTCAAGTCATTTGGACTGGCTCACTAGTAGATAATATACACAAAAAACTGCAACAATAAGCCGAATCAGAACATCACAGACGACGATGGATTTCGCAGCAAAGTAGCAGAGCGTAGTACTTCCTTCTGTCATCTTTGCCTGACAAGCTGGCACTGGTCATTCAGGTAGGGTAAACAAAAATGTCCGCCTTTATACACGACGGATACAATGTTCTACGTCTTCTGATTGGTTAACCTTCTATTGGTGGACTATAAAGTGAGTCAAGTCATTTTGACTGGCTCACTAGTTATATATATACACAAAAAACTGCAACAGCCACAAGAAAAAAAAGATTAATTATTGCTCAAGGAAAGGAAAATGAACGAGATGCGATCGACGGGTTTGCTGATAAGACGTGGCAGAGATGAGTGTAACACTCAGAATTTAAGTACTATGCGTGATACAGGCTTGGGCGGTCATGTCTCTTTCAATTCATGACCCGACTAAGCGGAAGGTTTTCCCGTAGAAGGTTCCGTTTCTTTCTGCGGTAGACAGGTTACCAACCAAGAATAAACGACCCAGTCTGTCCAACTATTCAACACATAGCTGGGGATGGGGGGTGAATAGAGATGGATTCATACCTTTCCTAAGGGTATTACCCATAGACATAACAAGGTAGCGACCTATGTGCACTGGAAGATATGCAAGAAGCACAAAATCGAAACCACTGAGAGATGATATGAGCACCAATTAGACACAATTACCCAAAATAACGATGAAACTGTCCACTAGGACATGCCGATTCAAACTGACTGGGAAATAAATGTCAACAGATCTGATATTATCATAAAAGAGAAGAAATCTAGGAAGTGTATGCTTATCAAAATAGCAGTACCATCTAAGACAAACACTTTCATGGATATTATCGAGAAATTGTCCAAATACAAGGACCTGAAGATCGAGAGGAACAGGATGTGGGGAATGAAGACTGGGACTGTACCAATAGTAATTAAAGCTCTAAGGCCTCGTGAGAAAAGGAATGGGCAATTTTACTTACAGTATCCCAGGTAACATTGACATACGAGTTGCCCAGAAGCTCGGCCTACTAGGAACATTTCATATACTAAGAAAAAGTGCTATCAGTTAAATGACAATTCTCCTATCGGGCCTAAGGACCATAGTTTGAACCGGACTCTACAGGATACAAAGAAGGAAACGTAACATACACAAATAATAATAATAATAATAATGATAATAATAAATTGTTATTAAAGACCACAAACAAAAACGGTGCCTCCTTATTGATATGGCAGTCCCTGCTGACTGCAATGTATCTTTGAAGATATTCAAAAAGCTGTCAAATACAAGGACCTTGAAATAGAAATGTCAAAAATGTTGCATATGGGAACATCAACAATCCCTGTTGTAGTTGGAGCCCTAGGACTGGTTGGAAAAAGATTGCAGTAGACTAATTGAAGGATTCCTGGATGTCCATGCCTCAAGGTGATACAAAAAATTGTTCTGACAAGTACAGCCCACTTTACGAAGGGCTTTATCTACGGCGTATTTTTTTTTTGTCAGTGGAAAGTGTCATGCTGGCATTTCTAACCTTAGGTCCCTCGGCAGGACCCGGTTGAAAATGTGTAAAACGCCAGAAATCAAAGAAATAATAATAATAATAATGGTGACAGATTTCATTTCTTCGAAGCATGGCAATCAAAAGAGATTACACAACAATTGGAAGCCATAATGAAGGGCAATACCTTTCCACAAACGAAAAAGAGCGAATGCACAATAATCCAATATGGGTACAATCAAGAACTGATCAGCGCCTCACTGTTTTACAAGGCAAACGGAATAAGTCATAACAAGATTAATGGAGATTGAATCGTAACCACTCTCGCTTCTTAATTTTGATGTTATTTAGGATTAAGAAGCCTAAATCACATAAATAAGAAGTAGAAAATTGCAATGAAACCGACAAAGCCTTTTTAGCTTATGAAGGATTAAAAAGAAATAATCATTTGTTCAAATACTAACCCTATACCATTACTACTTACACATCACACACACACACACACATATATATATATATATATATAAACTAACATATTATGAAATGGACAAATCCGACAATTATTTTAAGACATTTTTATGTTTATACATTCTTTTTTTGTAGATACAAATATTTAAGTAAATGCTCTGTTTATAATAAACAGTATTAACAACATTTACCGGCCTGAATGGCCGAGAAATTGTCATAGAAAATATGCGTCCTCCGACAGGAATCGAACCTGTATCCTACACGGAACCGTCATTTAGCCTGACGTGCTTTTACGGATTTCGCCACAGAGGAACGTTCGGTTAGCAAGGTCAATTTTATTGTTTTTAAACTACAATCTTCCATGGATCTCTCACGTACATTCATATGTATATGTATATGAATCTCACGTACATTCATATATATATATATATATATATATATATATATATATATATATATATATATATATATATATATATATATATATATATATATAACATATTATGAAATGGACAAAGTCCGACAATTATTTTAAGTCATTTTTATGTTTATACATTCTTTTTTTATAGATACAAATATTTAAGTCTATGAATCTCTCACGTACATTCATATCTGTTCGTTGCGTATCCAAATGTAAACAAATGACGTCACATTTTATGAAATGGACAAAGTCCGACAATTATTTTAAGACATTTTTATGGTTTTATAATATATATATCTATAAAAAAAAAACTAACATGCTTCTTCCGCTCGGTATCGCTCCCAAAAATAGGATATATTCACTATTTAAAATCTTTGAAACAAAATTGTTAAATGTACATAAACTAGCTTGTTATAGTTAGGGAAAGGCCAACTTGTAAGTGTGTAAATTGCACTGTCGAGTTGTTTGTAACACATTATTTATCATCTCTCAGTTGCGCCTCTGTCTTTGCGCAGAGTGCTCTACTGAGGAAAATTATACTGAGAGCTGACGGCCCTGGGGAACAGGTGCCCAAGGCCGCGCCCTCTCATTGCACAAGAGAGTATCGGTGCTCGCAACGAGGCCATCGCAACCAACGGCTGTGGGGGCTGCGGGCAATTTTTATTCCTAGCCCGGGTGTACGCGCTCGGGCTCCCCACATTAAACCGACCTTGTGTTACAACTTGACCTCGTAAGTGTGGAGTGGGGTGAGTAAATACAAATTATTATAAAGTAGTGCTGGGGCTTTTTAATCTCAGAATTCGTGGAAGAATTGAGCCCCAATTTCGCATTTATTCATATAGATTCCTTAATATACGTTTTACTTAATAAGCTATTATGTTTCTCTTCAAATGTTGAATGTATAACTAATTCTAATTTCTACTTTCCCATCTTTACGCTATATTAATTTTGATCTTATAAATTGTTCCCTCTTCTGTCACCCATGAAATAAAAATAATTGTTTGTACGGAAAATAAGGACCTACGTACATCAAATCGTCTTTAAATTAAGTGGCAGCAGAAGAATTATCGTTGAATTTCTAAAAGGTAAACTTAAACATAAACTCGATACTTAAATGCAGAGATTAGTTTCGTATCTACTCCCCCTTAACTATTATGATGGTAGCCAAACCAAGAGTCCTCCACAAGAGCTCGCTTGAATGCCGGCCGATAGGCTGGCTTTTAAGCTATTTATAATAAAACGTGCACTGCAAATTTGGATACAAAAAGAAAATAAGAATTACTCCCCTTCAACCATGAAAACAGCGATAACGGCTAGTATAATATATTAATATATATTATTTAACCTCGCATAATCTGGCAACCCTGAATCTGAGCTCTATGAAAATCGTTCCCTGCGTTTCTACGGGTTTTGAATAAAGATTGAGTTATTGAATTCGGACCAGTGGGTGCGGAAGAGTTGCTTGGACACACACACGTACAAACTCACACACACATACACTGTACTTTATATATCAGATATGCCTTGACAATATTTCACGGCACACTTAAGAGGATCGAGCGGCACACTAGTGTGCCACGGCACAGCACTGCAGTTCAGAATCACTGGTTTAAACGTACACTTTTTTCTGTATATCTGAAGTATAATTTTGATAAGTGAAAATTTCGCTAAAATATGGTAGAAACATTTTCCAAGTTTTTACAAGAAATCAAGAAAATACGAACATACAAATTGGTATGAAGAAAAAGTGTCTGTTTAGACTGACACTAATATGATATGGGTTAAGAAAGAAAGAGTTGTGACTTAATGCCCTGTATTCTGCTAATGTTACTTTATATATATATATATATATATATATATATATATATATATATATGTATGTGTGTGTGTGTGTGTGTATGTCATAACTATATTTTGTTATAATAATGACCTATAATTTAAAAAAGTTAAAATTTCACTGAAAAATATTGCAAACTTTCCAAGTTTTCATTTGAAATCAAGAAAATACGAACTTTAAGCTAACTATTCGCAATATATGAAAAAGACGGCGTATGTTCAAGTTAATGCGTTCTTTTTTTCTATATGTCTAAACTATAATTTGGTGAAGTGAAAATTTCACTGAAATATGATGGAATATTTTCCAAGATTTCTGATGAAATCAAGAAAATACGAAGATTGCGCAAATTGGTCAAAATATAGAGAAAATGCAGGCGACAGTTTAAACTAACGCAAGAGGTAGAAAGAAAGAAAGAAAGAAAGAAAGAAAGAAAGAAAGAAGGGAAAAGACTAAAAGAAAGAAAAAGGAAAAAAGAATAAAAATAAAATATAAAGGAGGAAAAAAAAGAAAGAAAGAAAGAAAGAAAGAAAGAAAGAAAGAAGGAAAAGACTAAAAGAAAGAAAGGAGGGAAAAGAAGGAATAAAGGATATAAAGGAGGCAAAAGAAAGAAAGAAAGAAAGAAAGAAAGAAAGAAAGAAAGAAAGAAAGATATAGAGGGAAAGAACAGAAGAAAAAAGAATAAGAGATATAAAGGAGGGAAAAGAACGAAAGAAAGAGAGAAAGAAATGGGGAATAAAAGATATAAAGGAGAGAAAAGAAAGAAAAAGAAAGGAATAAAGAGAGATGGGTTAAAATATGAAGGAGAGAAAATAAAAGAAAGAAAAGAAAAAGAAAGAAAGAAAGAGGGAAGAAGGATTAAAAGATATAAAGGATGGAAAAGAAAGAAAGAAAGAAAGAAAGAAAGAAAGAAAGAAAGATATTAAGGAGGGAAAAGAACAAAAGAAAGAAAAGGGGAATAGGCAATAAAAGATAGAAAGGAAAAGAAAGCACGAAACAAACAAATTTGACTCATAATCTTCTGGTGTCACTTTAAACTGACACTTAGATTTTTCTGAAGCAATGCTAAACTATAATTTTGTAAAGCAAAAAGTTCCTTAAAATATGTTGGAAAGGTTCCAAGTTTTCGTTTGAAATCAAGAAATTACAAACTTTAAACGAAATGTGCGCAAGCCAAGGAAAATGAAGGCCTCGTAGCAAACTAGCCCCAGGAGCATACAAGTTAAATCTGCAAGAATAAATTTCAGATGTCAATGAAGATTTGTTGTACGCAGGCGAGGAAGATTCGTCAACTATAAAAAGAACGATTCCTAACTCTTGAAAATTTACACAGGCCCCTTTTCTTAAGTGCAAAAATTATTTTTTTCCTTTTTACTGAGCTCGCATTTATCGTTAGCCAGTCAACAACCATACACACACACACACACACACACACATACATATATATATATATATATATATATATATATATATATATATATATATGTAAGCAAATATATGGATATAGATCCGACAGTATGAAGAAAAATATATACGGAAAAAACAAACAAAACTCCTTATATACAATTATGCTGTTTTAATGTTAATATGTCAACGTCGGACGTTTCGGTCTAATAAACCATCTTCAGGACATATTCATAAATTATAACATTATCAATACAACATAACAAAGACGATGTACATAAGAACAAGACTTATCCAAACAGATAACTGAAAGTTTTATAAGATCAGCGCTCCGTTTAAAACATGGTCACGTTGTCATCACGTGGGTGACGCTGTTAAAACGTATTCCTAAAATTTAAGTATTTTGAATTAAAAATGAAAAATGAAAAGAATTCTATTTTGATCTAAAATTCATATGTACGCTTGTCGAGCATTAATCTCGCTAGAAAAGGGGAAATACTAAAGAAGCCAGGTCTAGTATTCACCGTGTTGAATTGATAATGTTAATTATATTTTATGAATATGTCCTGAAGATTGTTTATTAGACCGAAACGTCCGACGTTGACATTATATTAACATTAAAACAGCATAATTGCATATAAGGATTTTTGTTTGTTTTTTTCCGTATATTTTTCTTCATATATGTATATATATATAGAGAGAGAGATAGATAGATAGATAGATAGATAGATAGATAGATAGATAGATAGATAGATAGATAAAGTTGCAAATTAAAAAAATAATAATGTTTTTTTATGAAAGTATTTATCTATTTGTATATATATTTGATATTTCAGATTGGCTTCAATCTTTCTTCAGAAATCTATATATATATATAAATATATATATGCCTTGGTTTCAAATATACATGCATGTGTGAGTGTATATAAAATGAATTTATATAACATAACCATCGAGAGACAATGTGCAAATTGTTCCTGATGCACTAAACACCAAGGGATACCAGCCAGAATCTTCAATTACGGTATTTTACGGCCGGCTTGATTTTCAGAATAGAAACCGGAAGTATAGAACGGAAGGAAAATAATAGACGCAATAACCAACATCAATCGACAAAGACGGATAAAGAAAGAAAGAGCGGGAAAAGATGGCGCCATGAACTGTTTTGGAGGAGAGGTGAGTAGGGTTCAATCGAGAAAACTTCTTCATCTTTTCTCTATGATTTTCTACCCTTACTGTTTTTTTTTTTTCTTTTTTTGTTTTGCGCCACCTTTCTTTGTTTTTCCTTTTCTTCTTCTTTGTTTTCTTCATATTTCTGTACTTCTTCATCATCTTTTTTTCTACCAGCATTCTTCTTTTTCTTCTTCGTCTACTCTGTTTCTTCTTCTTCTTCTTCTTCTTCTTCTTCTTCTTCTTCTTCTTCTTCTTCTTCTTTCTTTCTATTTTTCTTTTCCATTTTCTCTTTTTTATTTATATCCTTTTTTATGTTCTTTCTTTCTTTCTTTCTTTCTTTCTTTCTTTCTTTCACGTTTTCTACTTTATTTCATTCTCTTTTTTTTATTTTGTCAATATTTTTTCTCTTTTTTTTTCTCTCCTTTCACTTCCATTTCTGTCTTTTTCCCCTCCTCGTTTTATCTTTATCTTTATTTTCCCATTCTTCCGATCATGTAACATTTTCACTCCACGCCATTTGTCCAGATATATCAATAATGTTACTTATTGGCACTCATTCAACGTGGAATCGATTATGAGACGCCTTTTATACTCGGGCATCAGATGTTGCCGAGTAGACACTAATGACACGTGAATTTGCGAGAATCACAGAGAATCAGCGAGATTAACTTCATCAGGAATTTCAAATTGACTTTAATGTCGACTAAGGTGTCAATAAAAAAAAAGGAAAAAGATTAAATTGTTTTTTCCATCCACACACGTACAGACTTTATCTATTTTTAAATTCAAAATTTATTCGAAACTTCTGTACCTTTGATGAATCTTGTATTTTAAAATGTCCGTAAATCTGAGCTCTGTACACACACACACACACACACACACACACATATATATATATATATATATATATATATATATATATATATATATATATATATATATTATATATTTCGGCAGCAATCTTTCCTTTATGCATGTTTCATTAAAACGACAGACAAGATACTACTGTTAAGCTTTTTCTTTAATTTTCTTGTGTCGAACAAAGCTTTCTTTTCTGGACACAGGTTGTGTAAGAACTATTCAAATGTTTTTATATAGCCGAAAGCGCTCGGAAATATAAAACATTCGTACAGTTCTTACACACCCTTTGTTCAGAAAAAAGAAAGCTCATATTCGGGACAAAAAAATTAAATAAAAACTCAACCATACCTTGTCTGTCGTTTTAATTCCGAAATATATATATATATATATATATTAAAGACATTTTATGTTTAACGTTCTTTTTTATAGATACAAGTATTTAAGTAAATGCTCTGTTTATAATAAACAGTATTAAATAACATTTACCGGCCTGAATGTCCGAGAAATTTTCATAGAAAATATTCGCCCTTTGACAGGATTCGAACCTGCATCCTATACGGAACCGTCATTTACGCTGACGTGCATTATCCGATCGGCCACAAAGGAGCGTTCGGTGGACAAGGTCGAATTTACTGCTTATAAACTTCAATCTTCCATGAATCTCGTACATTCATAACTGCTCTGGCGTATCGAATGTAAACAAATGACGTCATATATTAAGAAATGGACAATTATAAACAGAGCATTTACTTAAATACTTGTATCTATAAAAAAGAACGTTAAACATAAAAATGTCTTTAATAAATAAATTGTCGGACTTTGTCCATTTCTTATATATATATATATATATATATATATATATATATATATATATATGCATAAAGGTAGTATTAGACATATGCTGTTTCACTGTATGTACGTGTGCGCGCGACAGACTATATGTATATATTTGAGAACAGTTTGAATGCTAGATATTTATCAATGTGCCCGCGTCGCAACAGAATGTGACACAAAGTCAGTTTAAAGTGGGGTTACTTGCAATATCGCGGAAAAACTGCTCCAGCCCTCTCTGCACTTCCTCTTTCCGGAGACGTCTCAGGGACCGAATAATGAGCCCAGGCCACTCTCGAAGGAGAGGTAATGCCTGGGAGGGATGGCCCTCTTAGAGAATCGCCTCAAAGCATGCGAACTTAATGATAGTCCCTGCAATAGTTCTTAAGACATGTGCTCCTGAACTGACGTATGTTCTCTAAACTCTACAGTAAGTGACTTGCTGCCTCATGCTTTCTTTCTTGTTAGAAATCATCTTTTGTAATTCATATCTTAATGAACCCAGGCGAAGCCATATGATCCTTCTAACTATCGGGCTATTAGACTTCTAACTCTTTTTTTATTTTAATAAAGTACTAGAGGCTCCAATCAACTTGTCTAAGCTCTTCGCAGGGTTTTCTTTCAGATAAACAATATTGCTTACGCTTCTCTAGAATTTCTGATCTATTAACGATTATTGCCGAAACAGTCTATCGTACTTTAGGTAAGAATGAGGAATCCCGGAGGCTTTGGCATGCTGGTCTTCTTCACAAGTCAAAAGGTTATGGTATTTCTGAACGAATTTTCTTATTAAATTGCGAAATGAATGTCATCTTGAACGGCCACTCTTCTTGATCTTTTTGCATTACTGAAGGCATCCCCAGGGCTTGGACCTACATTGATCATCAACGACCATCCTGAGGTCATTACTTCTCAATCCAATATATTTGCTGATGTGGCACCATGCATCCTGACGATTTGAAAGAAATATTTATAGATATATGATTTGCTTTTTTACGGTTTATCAACCATTTGAGGATTATTTAAGGCCGAAATGTATTTTAGGTTTTAAGAATAATTCTTTCTTTTTTTTTGCGAGAGGATTGAACCGCCATGCATTCAGGCGATTTGGAAGAAAGAAAGAGAAAACGAAGAAGAAAGAAAGAAAAAGTAATACGAGACGGATCATAGGCGAACACACACACACACTGCTTAAGAGACGGGAATAAGAAAAGGGTTATTGTTGATAGGTATCAAATGTCGAAAATATCTAGGTCACCTACGAACAAGCGTTGACCGATTTCCGCTTATCCGCGAAAAATGGAATTGTGTTATCAATATAGGTTACCAATTAAGAAATCCATTTTGAAAACGTTAGATTTTGATAATGGACAAAACGCAGATGTAGCTTGCAGTCTTTGCCCTGCAATAATAAAAATTTTGTTATCAACACATGAGCCGTAGGAAACAGGTTTATTTTTATTTCTGCTTTGGAGACGCCAAATTGGCTGGAAACTTGGAGAAAATTCCTTTCTTACACCATGTCAGATAATCCAGCTGTCCAGTGAATTGGCGATAAACTGCTTGACAAACGCCACGTGTTGAAACCGAGAGTTGTCACATCAACCGCTCATGATAACGGCGATTTAATTATTTTTTTTTAGTTAAGCAAGGTATTTCTTTTCCAAAACAAAGCCACGGGTTGTTCACGCCCGACTAAGACGTCATTGGCCAAGTGGATCACATGACGCACGAAGGAGGAGGAAAGATACCCGACCAGGACCTCATTGTCCGAGAGTGGTCACGTGACGCACGAAGAAAATCAGTCGACGCCCCTATCCAGAGTGTAAGTATGAGAAGCCGATACGAAGAAGTGGGGAGGGCAGTTCACGCCCCTCAGAAGCATGGTGAGAGAGTGGGAGTGAGAAAAGAGTTACCAAAAATGGAAAAGAGTGGAAAATCCCTAACCAGAAATAAGAAGGGTGGATACGTATTTAGAATTATCGAAGAACCCCTGGCGCCGACAGACCCACCCCAGTTTTGACGGCGTCAATAAAAACGAAGCCCCACCAGACAGAAATCAGTTCAGCCCCGGACGGCGGAGGGAAGGGTTCGTTCGCCCCTAGCGGGCAGAAGAGGCCAGTTCGTTTGGCCCTGAGTGCAGAGTTCGTTCGGCCCAAGCTGGCGAGAAGAAGTTCGTTCGGCCCTGGCGGTAGAGATGAGTGCCCAGTAGTTCAGACTCTGGCGAGAAGCAGTCAATTCAGCCCCGGACGGCAGAGAGAAGAGTGCCCAGTGTTGAAACCGCCTCAAGATAGCTGACCAAATTCACGCAAA
>CAHIKZ030001030.1:25000-37500 GCA_903632075.3 Acanthosepion pharaonis
ACATGTTCCTATGTTTTTAGGGATTTTTAGTTTTGAAAAGGTATTTACCAAAAAAACTGTGATTAAATTGGTTTTAGTACAAAATTAAATTAAAACCTGGAATAACGTCCTCATTTTTTATCCAATTATTTTTGCCATCATTGTCAAGAAATTCGATTTTTTAATATTTCACTTCCTCTTAACATTTAACTTTAAAACCAATAAAAATGTTAAAAAGATTGATGGGGGGTCTTTGGAGCTGGAATTTGTTTTTTACGTGATTCAAGATGAAAAATTCGCCATGAAATTATCAATGAGGGTTAAGATTACTACGAAGAATTAAGATTGGACGAAATCTGCAATTCCAAGGTGCTAAATTGTTTTTGTTTCACTTTTTTTTGGCTTGCATTTTTCAATTGTTTTTTTTTTTTTGTTTTTTTTTTTTTTTTTGATTTTTTTTTGTTTTTTCAGGAGCGAGCGTCGTTTCTTTATAAATGGTCTGAACAGATACTTCAGTTTGTCCCATTCAAATGGATAAAATCAGACGTTTGGATGTATGCAATATAATTCTGGTCTCATCTGGCAAGGCTGGATGCGAGGAAAGTCACTTTTAACGTGGGTTGCCATGCCTCTTATTCCAAGAAAAAAATATTTTCACTTAACATTCTCCGATCACTATCACTTTGGCTTTAGTTCACCGATTTAACCTATTTAAGCGTTGGAATAGGCTGGCATGTTGAGCAATTTCTCTTTTGTAAAATGAAATTGTTAATCATAGCCGTCTCTTTACTCCAAGAGACGTCAACCACGCCTCACTCTCCTAATGGTTCCCATTTTCTTATTCCAAGTTTATTTATCGGTCGCCCAACTATTCAAATGAGATATCACAAAGACGAGTTTAGATGCCTTGGAACCCTATCCTTCTCTTCATCTTTCCTCTAAAGGTGGTCTTTACCGAACCCCTGTAATTTTGGATCCGATACTTTCTGGTCTATTTTTTGGGGTGAAATCTCCGTAAAAAAATGATTCCATCCTAGTCTTGCTCTTAGGCCAGGTTAACCTTTGATGCCATGGTTTGCGTGTTTAGATGAAGCGTTAAAAAGGAAAATATATTAACACCAGCCAAAACTAAGAATGGGTTAAACATGGTCATTTTTTGTTTATTATTAGATTTGCTAATCAAATTCATGATCCATTATCATTACAATTTGCATATTTCAAAAGAAATTTTGGAATCTTCAAAAATTGATTCAAAAATTTAACAAAAATGAATACAAAAGACATACCTTTGACATAAAAATTAATTTTATAATTTAAATTGTATACAAAGTTCTGTTTTTGAAACATGAAAAGGGGAGGCAATGAACCGAAAATCAAACTAAAATATATATATATATATATATAAATATATAAATATATATATATTTTATATATATAAAGAAAGAACAGTCGAAATAATCCAGTGTTCTTATAGATATTTTATTTCTAGACAAAATAAGGGTCTCTCAATGTAAATTTACAGAATAAATTAAAATTTTTTGGGGGAAAAGAAGAAAGATGGCCCATCAAGATGAAAAAAGGGGTGAAAAAAAACTGTGGAATTTAATTTTGTAATTAAATTCATAACCAAAATTAGTTCCATTTCATCCTGAAACTAATTTCACATTAACTTTTAAAAAAACTGGGTCTATCCTAACCAGGCTAAAATCAGGAAACCACGTTTGAGGTTACAAATAATCCAAAATCAAGACTAGCCCCGTCTGCGTGTTCGAACCATATCTGTATTTTGGTGTACCCAGTTTTCGCCGATTTCTGTCGAAAGGGAATTTTTCAATCAGTTCTAAATCCTCATCTTGTCGTTGATTTTAAAAATTTCGGATTAATCCTGGCAAAAATAATTCACGGATTTTTTTTTTTGATATTTATTATATTTAAAAGATTTTACAAATTGGGTGTTTAGGCCAATAAAGGGGAGGGTAGATTTGGTCAACGATTTAACTATTTTATACCTTTTAATTTTAATTTTAATTCGCGACCCATAAGAACAATTAAATTTTAGAATCATTCACCAAAAAAGAACTCGTCCATCACCAAACAATCCTTCAACCACCATAATACCACGTGCTCTCAATTTTTTTTTATATTAAAAATATGTAAGTAAAATTTATGACATAAAAATTTTAATTGATTTGATATTTATATAAATTTTAATTTTGATATAAACCTAGTAAATATTGTTTCCCAATAATAAACTTAAAATAAACACAAATACAAAATAAAATAATTGATGTTAGTAGGGAAGTCCAAGGTTAAAACAGATGACCCTGTGTCCTGCCCAGGGGACAAAATCAAAAAATTTATTTAAGTTCGTGGGACTGGAAAAATTTATAAAATATTTGTATTTGAATGAAAAAATTTAAAAAAAGGATTAGTCGAGATGAAATCTATATTTTTTGGTTTTATTAAAAACAAATTTAAGTTTGGGAATCTCCATCATGGATCATAACAAAAGGAATACGATTTTGCAGTTCTCAGGAAAACATTTGCTCAATTAACTAGGTACACTGAAGCTTGTGAAATCAAGGGAGGGTTACAGGGCTATACCCCGATAAAACTAGATACATTAAACTTTAGAAAGATTTTCTTACAGATTATTTCAATCGCAAAAACAAATAACCTTATAAATTTTTCGGGCCGTGGTCAGTAACGATATGAAACACCATTGTTTCATATATAGAATATATATATATATATATATTGTCTCACGCTGTGTGTGTGTGTCAATGAGGTTTGTGTGTGTGTGTGTTGAGTCAACCATGTTTTTTAAACAAAGTTGTTTTTTTAAACGTCATTTGTGACGTTGAATATGGCAAGAATTGATAAATACATTTAGTGTCACAGCTGTCGACTTTAAAAAACTTCTTTGTCAATCTCAGTTGGGTTCTAATAAAACCTTTGAGAACGATCCTACGTTGAATCCATTTAACAAAGAAAACGCGTTTAGTTAGCAATAAAAAGCCATAAAACAGAAGATTGTTAAAAATTTTTCGTAATTTGAATTATAAGTTTAAAACATTTTTGCAAAAAAAAAAAGTTATTTGTTATGATGGAATTTTATAATCAATGTCACTATAATGAAAAGTAGACAAAAAAAAACAATTCTTCTTTCTATTCAGGATATAGGACTAAAACAAAGAAGTTTATGCGAACAATTGCAAGTTATCTAAAATGTTTGGCACAACGAAAATGTACAGAATTAAAATGTTAATATGATAGAAAAACAAATGATATGCCCAGAAAAAATCTGATGAAATAGAACATGGATAAAATCTTCCATTTTCTTCCCCAACAGGATGTCTGAAATCCTCTCTAGGACACTGATATATATATATAAAATATTCAAAATGCAATCTCGGTTCTCGACGAACTCTTCCACCTGTCGAGGACAAATCGGTTTACGAATAGATAATCGAGATGAAAATGCTTCGATTATTAAAATTTCAGTTGAAAACAACATTGATGGAAAGTTAAAACCGAACGGAATCATTTCTGAGACACCGCCATGTTGTATGATTTCGGGTGCTGTGGCGATGCTTTTCATAATAAATGAAATCTACAACATTGATTACTATAAGAAAATAGTTTCGGTTTACGAACATTTCTGGTTAGGAACGCCCTGCAAACGAATTAAATTCGTGAACCGACTCTCTCAACCTCTCTCTCTCTCTATAAATATAAATATTATATATATATATATATTCTCCTTTCACGTTTCAGCTTTCTCTATCTCTTTATACGCTAGAGGAAGAAAAAATAGTTGTATGAAAATTTCTCTCTCAAAATTATCTTACCGATTTAGTTGGTAGAAATACAGAGCAGTTCCGTCTATTGACCCGTCACGCATGCGCACACACGCTTATTATACTTTCGATAGAATACAGCGGCCATTTTTCTTTCGGTTAGTCGGGTTCTCTAACATTCATGTTTTAGTTTGAATAGTTTGATTTTTGTTTTTGTTTTTTATTTTCCTTGTAAGGATTACACTCGTCTCATTTCATGATACATAATTTTTATATTTTTGTACAAAAATGAGAAAAACAATAAAATAAAAATTGTTCGGGTGTCGCTGCTCCAAACGTGACGTCCGCCTGTCGCGTCAGTCGTGTTGTCTCGTCCTGTGACGACCAACTGGCTTGGTATCGGTCGCGGCACCCAAATGTGACGTTCTAACCTTTTGGTGATTCGGGTGGGAATCTGGTTAGATTTGATATCAGCCTCGTCGTTCCCAACTCGCTTCCAACGCCTGGTTACCAAGGTAACTGCATTGATCTCCAGTCTGCCTACCCACGTTGTGAATTGATCTTAGGCAGACGAGATCAATCAGTAGCCGTGGCCGTAATGCAAACTGAGTTCAACGGGGGTGATACCACACAAATATGCATAAAATAAAATAAAATGAAAACTCAAAAGTTCAAAGTATCAAAGAAAAAGGTAACAAACTTTATGTCTAGTTGTTCGATACATAGGACTGCATCTATCTCCCGACCCGTTCCGTGGATTGTGACACGTCGTTTTCCGTTAGGCAAGTTTTAACGCTTCAAGTTGTTTGCTCTTTAAGAAATTGGTGTTTTGGTGTGTCTTTGGACGAAAGTCGAAAAAACCTTATTTCGGTGGTCTGGATCTAAGTCACTCTTCAAAATAATTGTTATTGGGTTGAAGAGAAGTCCGGAATGTGCGTGAATCTTGGTCAGCTGAACTCACTGGAACTGCTGGAACTCAACTCTCCGACCAAAACCGGGGTGGGTCTGTCGGCGTCGGGATTTCCTCGATAATTCTAAATACATATCCACCTCTTTTATTTCTGGTTAGGGATTTTCCACTCTTTTCCATTTTTTGGGAACCTTTCCTCACTCCCACCTTCTCACCATACTTCAGAGGGCGTGAACTTCCCTCCCCACTTCTTCGTAGCAGCTTCTCATACCTATACACTGGATGAGCCGTCGACAGCCTCCTTCGTGCGTCACGTGATCACCACTTGACCAATGATGTCTTAGTCGGGCGTGGACGAATCCGCGGCTTTGTTTCGGAAAAAAAAATATCTTGCTTAACTAAAAAAAATTATCTCTTCTCTTTCCCTTTTCTTCCTCTTAATCGCCGTTATCATTTCCCTAGCCGCAAACGGGACAATATAACTCTTGTTCTACACGTGGTTTTCGTCAGGTATTTTTATCGCTAATTATCAGAATGGGTGGTCTTCTTAACACGGCCTCAAAAAAAGAAACATCTCCAAAGTTTCAGTCAGTCTGTAGCCTCAAAGAAAGAAGAAAAAACACTTCTAGGTCCCCATTCATTTTCTTTCGGTACATATTTCTGATAACATAATTTTATTATCGCAGGCCAAAGATGTTCTGCGGCAAGAAAATCGGTCAGTGGTCTTCGTGTGTGTCGCGTTATTTTCCATTCTACCCAAAGCCCTGTAGTTACACCTGTGTTTTGTCAATTATCAAAATTAATTTTTCCATATAACATAATTTTATCAGGCATAAAGATGTTCCGGCAAGAAAAGTTACACCTGTGTTTTGATTAATTTTCCATGAAATAATATTTTCATTTGAAATTTTTTCTTTGGCCAGTCGACCAGCAGTTTGTTTACGTACCCCTAGATAACACAGCCGTTATCAAAATACATCTGATTCTTTCTTTCTTTCCCTTTCTTTTTACTCAAATTTCCCTGTCATTGTAATGACACCCTTTCGCCATTTATTACTTATCAATATATCCATTGTCTCTTAGCCGTGTGTGTGTTCTGCTGATCGACCCACGATTCGTCTCGCCTTTCTTTCTGCCTTCTTTTCTTTCTTTTCCTTTTCTGCCTCGTAAATGGTGCCACAGTAGGTCTAACGTGCAAATTACAAATTGCATATAACAAAATCAAGCTAATACAACAATTTAAATTGTTTTTTTTAACAGAGGACGGAAAGTGCGGCACTTAAATCCGAAGGCCCATTGGGATAGCGAAAGTTGCCTTCCAAAAGCTAAGCAAAGTATTAAGAAACAGGAAAATACCTAGGAAGTATTTTAACAGAGGACGGCAAATGCGACACCGAAATCCGAAGGCCTATTGGAATAGCGAAAGATGATTCTAAAAACTAAGCCAAGTCTTAAGAAACAGGAAAATAGCTAGGAAGTATTTTAACAGCGGACGGAAAATGCGACACCGAAATCCGAAGACGGTTTTGAATAGCAAAAGATCCTTCAAAAGCTAAGCAAAGTATTAAGAAACAGGAAAATGCCCAGGAAGTATTTTAACAGAGGACGGAAAATGCGACACCGAAATCCGAAGGTGCATTGGAATAGCGAAAGATGTCTTCCAAAAGCTAAGCAAAGTATTAAGAAACAGGAAAATACCTAGGAAGTATTTTAACAGCGGACGGAAAATGCGACACCGAAATCCGAAGGCCTATTGGAATAGCGAAAGATGATTCTAAAAACTAAGCCAAGTATTAAGAAACAGGAAAATAGCTAGGAAGTATTTTAACAGCGGACGGAAAATGCGACACCGAAATCCGAAGACGTTTTGAATAGTGAAAAAGATCCCTTCAAAAGCTAAGCAAAGTATTAAGAAACAGGAAAATGCCCAGGAAGTATTTTAACAGAGGACGGAAAATGCGACACCGAAATCCGAAGGTGCATTGGAATAGCGAAAGTTGCCTTCCAAAAGCTAAGCAAAGTATTAAGAAACAGGAAAATACCTAGGAAGTATTTTAACAGCGGACGGAAAATGCGACACCGAAATCCGAAGGCCTATTGGAATAACGAAAGTTGATTCTAAAAACTAAGCCAAGTATTAAGAAACAGGAAAATAGCTAGGAAGTATTTTAACAGCGGACGGAAAATGCGACACCGAAATCCGAAGACGGTTTTGAATAGCAAAAGATCCCTTCCAAAAGCTAAGCAAAGTATTAAGAAACAGGAAAATGCCCAGGAAGTATTTTAACAGAGGACGGAAAATGCGACACCGAAATCCGAAGGTGCATTGGAATAGCGAAAGATGTCTTCCAAAACCTAAGCAAAGTATTAAGAAACAGGAAAATACCAAGGAAGTATTTTAACAGCGGACGGAAAATGCGACACCGAAATCCGAAGACGCATTGGAATAGCGAAATATGCCTATCAAAAACTAAGCCAATGCTAAAACATAGAAAAAAAAAGTTCTAGACTGTTATGCAATATCAGTCTCCCTACATGGCTGTGAATGCTGGACAATCTCCTCAAAGATTAAGGAGAGACTTAGAACTACAGAAATGTTGTTCTACAGAATGATGCTGAGAATAGCAATTACCGTACCTGCCTGTAACAACAAAGTTTTAGTGAAAATGAAAACAGAAAGAACACTTATACTTAACATCAGTCGACATTTCTAGGATACATAATGAGGAATAGGTGAGTGGAAGATTTGAAACTCACAGGACAGATGGAAGGCGGGAATGACAGAGGAAAACAACGCATAACCTACCTTGAGAGGTTGAACAGATGAATGGCGGAACAAGACTTAGGAGAGATAACAAAAAAGACAAAATTCGTTAAGAGCTACAATGGACGGAAAATTATGGAGAGCCATGATCACTAATCTCCTGAAGGAACGCCTCAAAGAGAAGTATGTAGAAAAAATGTTACAGTAATTTATTATTATTATTATTATTATTATTATAGTTATTATTATTATTATAGTAGTATGTAGAAAAAATTATATATGTATAAATATATATGTGTGTGTATGTATGTATGTGTGCACGCGTGTATTAAATAGTATTACTAATTATTATATAATTAATTATTATATTAATATTATTAGAATATTATTGAAATCCGCAGCTTTGAATTTCATATAATATATAACAATCATCAAGCAAATTAAATATTTTATCCTTCTGACGTGATATATATATATATATATATATATATATATATATATATATATATATATATATATATATATATATATATATATATATATAAACACGCTAAAATCCACTTTCCTCTAACGGGCGCCGATGGTTAATGTGTTAGAATCTCCGACTGACACCAGTTCAGTCGAGTTTCGACCCTAGCTGGAGGCAACCGGATGTCTACCACACTGATGAGCTGTTAAACAGCGAAACAGTCTATCTGCGGATGACGGTATATATATATATATATATATATATATATATATATATATATATATATATACTCGACTCTCCCGTCGAGATTCGACGTATGAAGGTCAAGCAGATCAGTTCCCAGGAAACCGACAGCCCGACAACAGCACATGAGATTTGATTATAGTGTTGAAGGTTTCGTGCAGGACCATCCACACTTTTTGAAGGGCCGAATACAGAGACCTGGTGCACTAAGTGCCACAAGGTCCCTAAACGACTCTCCGCAGGTTTTGAATTCAGAGTTGTCCTTCTCCTAGACCAGTTGCCATCCAAGGCTATAGAACCCAGTCTGTCCTGAGCGAGGTGACAGAGGGTCGAAACCTATTGAGAGATACAAGAGATAGTGGGAAGTGGAGAGCCATATATATATATATATATATATATTATTCTTGGATCATATTTAAAATTATTCTCGATGATCTTTGCCCTCTCTAACCTTCTATCTTTCTGTCCTGGAGTAACAAGTTGCCTCACAGCTTACACACACGGTTTCATTTTCAAGTCTTTTTTTCACTCCTCTTTCGACTGTCATAAGTGAAATTCTTCTCTGACGTGCATGCTTGAGTTGGATCTTTTTTAATTGATCTCTTTACCTATAAGTTGACATGATGACCCCTCTACCTGTTGTGACCTCCTGACCCAGTTATCTTCTCTACTGTTCCGTCTTTTAAGACTTATTCGCCATTCTTTTGGTGGTTCTTGAATGTCTTTGAATATCGAAGCTAGAGTATGAATGTTGGTACCATTACTAAGAGGGTGGATGATTTTTCCTCACACCATTGCTCATTTGAGAAGACAGTGGGTCTGACACAGAACGATTTTGATATCTCTTTCTAGCTGAATAACTCAAAGTGTTTTTCTTTGATTCTTAAAACAAATGGTATCAAGGAAACCTAATGTCTAATTTGAAAATCTGGAAAAAAAAACTTAAATAGTTTTGTGTTTCTTAGATATTAAACTTTTTGTGGGATGTACAATTATGCTATAACACGATTTGGACAATTTTGCTGTTACACTCGGTATATATATAAGTAACAAAATATGTAAGTAATAATATATATATATATATATATATATATATATATATATATATATATGGATGTATGAAGAAATATACTTTTAATGTATGCTACATTTCTGGGATATAGTGCTCAATATTAGAGACAGAGCGAATATAAATATAAAAATGAACATTGAAGTCAACACTCAAGGAGCGACAGACTGTTTAATGCTAAACGCATTCATCAGACCACACGCGTTGTGTTTTTTCTCGACTATTTATATATACGGATCAGTGGTGCATTGTTAATAGTCTATTGCATTGTGGGTAGTCTATTCTAACGGTTATTTTGGCGGGAGAGGTTTGTCAATTCGTTTATTATTTACTGTTCTTCTTTGACTGCTTTATTTAAAAGTAAATGCATAAAAGGAAACTTGCTTTCTTAATATATATTTATCATTATTTATATATATATATATATATATATATATATATTCATCCACAGACAGCCGGTTTCGCTGTATCACAGCTCATCAGTATGGCTAGACATTCCGTGATCGGAACTCGACGGATTTGTAACAGTCAGAGACTCTTGCTCCTAGGCTATCGGCGCACGGCAGAGAAAGGGGATTTTAACGCATTATATATGTGCTATATATACGCCATACCGGCCGCCATAGCGCTCAATTCTTTTCTTATGAAGAGCAATGCACACACACACACACACACACACACACACCCACACCCACACACACACATATATATATATATATATATATATATATTACGTTTGTAGATATAAACAATATGGACATAGTAATCAACACTAAATGTTGTTAGTTTCACACTATATATACTAGTTAACAGCTTTACTATGAAAAGTCAGAATGTTCTTCATCAGCTTGAAGCAAGTACTGAATATGGAATTTTTTTTTACCATTTCTTCAATAATTTTATAAGAGCTGTTTTGGACATATCGATCTTTAAACTATGAATAGAAGTGATTGAATTTTAGAACCAGTTAAACCAAAATGGCGGCAGGCCGCCCACTGCTTTTCACGAACATTCTTGTCTGCATGACTGCTTGGATCTTTAGAGGCATAAAAATATATTTTGGTATCATGCGTGGCGGTAAGCGTAAAAGAAAAGCCAGATAGAAATGTCCGCATGACTTCAGCTGGATTTATGAGCGGAGATGACCGAATTGTTCCTCTCCACAAAACGCCGTCTCTTTCTTTTGACTTTTCTTTTCCTTTTCTTTTCTTTTGGCTGCTATTATATGAATGCTTTTTTAACTGAGATTATCTTAATTGGTACAAGCGAGTGACACCCAGTGAGGATCGAACAAACTGCAATAATAATAGGAATTATATTCGTCTTTTTTCTTTGTTTTTTTCTTCAACCAATACAAGGCTCAGCATCCTCTCAAGAAAGTGGGGTACAGTCAAAATGTCAATGTTGAATGCAGTGGTCTGTGGAGAAAAGAAAGCAGTAATAGTGTAAATAACCGTTTTCATAGAGAAAACAGTCGGCGTTCATTTACCGAATAGTTAGCGTTACTGTCGGTTGAATCCATCCCTTCTCCCTAGCTATGGGTTAAATAGTAGGATTTGTATCTTGAAAATTAATTTTATTTACAAAAAATTATTAAAACTGTATTCACTAGCAAAAAAAATTATCCTCACAATCCAAGATACGTTTTTGGTTTTACATAATCTACAAAGTGTGGAAAACCCTAAAAAAAAAAAATCAATGAATCTAAACATTGGTTGAAATTTATAAAATCTATCTTTTCAAACAGTCTTTCTTTTCAGTAAAATAGGCCTTCCACGTTCTCTGTTATCGCTCTTTCTAATATTGGAGGTTTTCTTCCTAACCTTATGTTTAAGGTAATGTGGAAAATCAACATCTTGATTAAATCATTATTTTCTCTTCTAAGTTACATTTGCTGTCCATTCTAGTTGTTCTTTCCGCTGGAAGTCGTCTTCTGGTGTGTTTTTCGTTATTTGTCAACCATCTTTAATTTTGATTATGTAGCGCCAGATTTGATAAAGGATTGTCATCTTTAAGACCTAGAGGATTCATTCTACTAAAGCCATTTTAATCATTTATCTAAAAAAAAAAAAAAAAAGATTCTATGTAGATGATAATTGCGACATTTCTAAACAAGTTGGATGTCATGCGTGACATCCGAGGGAAAGGCTAGATCTGCGGAGGCGGCAAAATTGTATCTCTTCCTACCATTTTTTCTCGACAGCCATCCAGCAAAAACTAGATTCAACTATCGTCCTGTTCACACTCCTCCCCGGTGTTTTGAACAGGATTCGAGGTTTATCCTTTGTTTCCTGTTTAGGATTGGTTTTCCGTATCCTTTCACTTCTGGTGTCCCCTTGCTTCTTGTTGGCATTATCACTTTGCTTTGGATGGTGCTTCTTAGTTTGTAACCCTCTACATCGAGTGGCTATTCGGCCTTGTACAGAGTGAATATTTAAAAATTTCGCTCTATCCATTTTTATGGTTTCCTTCTGCCGCCATTCCATTCAACTCTCTCTCCCCATATATATATATATATATATATATATATATATATATATATATATGTGTGTGTGTGTGTGTGTGTGTGTGTGTGTGTGTGTGTGTGTGTGTGTGTGTGTGTTATGCATAAAAAATGCATAACACCAGTTGACAATTGTAAACAAATTAGATGAATTATTTATTACAAAAAATTTAAAACCTCTTACCTTGTAGTTAAAATTTTAATTCACCTCCTAGAACAAAATTAAATGGGGCAAATATTGTTTACGAATTTAAATACCCGTTAAGGAATTGTATTCCTGATCAATCAAAATTCGTAAATAATTATATAGGCCGCACTACAACATGTCTGACATGCAGACTCACTCTACACCTTTCTGACCATAGCTCAATTAGATCTCATTTAAATATTCATGGAGACCTATCGAATACTATTCGTAATATACTTGTTGACAACACAAATATAATAGCATCATCTACATGACAAAAAAAAAAGGCTAAAAATAATGGAAGCCTTATTAATAAAAACAAAAATCCAACACTTAATAATATTAACTTTGAACAAGGACACAACATCTTGACTGTTTTGAAAAATGAAAACATTTTATACAACATATATACATCAAATTATTTCTTATTTAAACAGTTAAAATATTTGATCCTTGAAAATGGCTAAATGTATAGCCGAAAGCGCTCTGATAAAAAGAACATTCGGACAGTTTTTATATAATTTATCATCCGAAAGGAAAAAGAATTATTAGATCACATGAAAAATTGTATAAAAA
>CAHIKZ030001030.1:47500-50000 GCA_903632075.3 Acanthosepion pharaonis
GCGTTCATCTTTCTGCAAAAATAGAATTGCTTTTACGAACATCACTGCATATATCTGCATACGCACACATACGCGCGCGAGCACACACACACACACACACATATATATATATATATATATATATATATATATATATATATATATATATATATATATATGACTAAATGACAAAGCTTTATGAATGTGTCTCATATTAGACTGAGATAGATAGATAGATAGATAGATAGATAGATAGATAGATAGATAATATGAATATAGATAGATAGATAGATAGATAGATAGATAGATAGATAGATAGATATGAATATAGATAGATAGATAGATAGATAGATAGATAGATAGATAGATAGATAGATAGATAGATAGATAGATCTCAATAAGTGGAGATAGATAGCTAGAAAAATAAATAAATAGGCATGAACAGATTGCGATAGATCGATAAATAGATGGGAACATAGATAGATATCGACAAGTGAAGATAGATAGCTAGATATTAACAGACGTAGATATTAACAGATTGAGATAGATAGATAGATAGATAGATAGATAGATAGATAGATAGATAGATAGATACTATCATGTAATGGCCATGCCTTCCATTAACCAGCTTTCCGTGCACACCCGTTAACTTAGGCGGCTTGTCGGTCTTTCTTGCAGACTCCTGCTCAAACACTGCATTTGTTCACCACCCACATAGCCAACATGTAGTTTATATTGCAAATATGGTAAGCTAACCTTCGTTGCAGTCACTTGGCAGAGAGCATGATCAACTCTTTTAATGCCGGATTAAAAATAACGTTTATGATAAGAAGAAATAAAAATGGATTAATATGCATTAAAATACATACAAACAAACAAACATATATACATATATATATATATATATATATATATATATATATATATATATATATATATATATATGTATAAATGTAACATGTGATTTCATATGAGAAAAGATTCATATTTCTAAAAATTTAGCCATGCATCAAAATATTTGACAGCTGACAAGTTGCTCTTCAGCTTGTCTTTGTATCTAAGCTATGGGCGTCCTACGTTTCTGTCGCCCTGGCTGTAAATTCGGATCTTGGGTATCCTGTCATCAGACATTCTCAAGACATGACCAGTCCACCCCAACTGAGATTGTATGAGGAAAGTCTCGATTCCTCCAATATTACACCTGTTAAACAGGTCTACATTGGATGTCCTGTCTTGAAGGCTAACTCCACAGATTGCATGCAGACAGTTCTTATGTAAAACATATATATATATATATAGTGTGTGTATGTCTATGTGTTTGTGTGTGCGTGAATACTTAGTAACCTCTCTCTCTCCATATATATATATATATATATATATATATATATATATTACATGAATCATTCATACAAAAAACCGATATAGAAGTTAATGATGTTTTTGTATGAATGATTCATGTAATGTAAATTGGACTGCACCACATACTTGATATATATATATATATATATATATATATATATATATATATATATATATATATATATATACGTAATTACATTCTGTCTGTGCCAACGGCTTAGTGGTAGAATCCCCGATTAACGCCAATTCAGTCGGGTTTCGACTGTGATACAGCTAAACAGTCTGCCTGAGGATGACAAATATATATATATATATATATATATATATATATATATATATATATATATATATATATATATATATATAATATGCGATTTCATATGAGAAAAGATTCATATTTCTAAAGTTTAGCCATGCATCAAAATACTAGCAAGTTGCGGAACACACAACGCCAGGAACTCGATCGATCGCACTGGATGAGTTTCTTCAGGTAATAAACGTTGTTGGCAAATTCATCCGCACAGCACATCACACAGCAGACAAGACGCGCGTTTTTCGGCGTTATTATGAACCAAATACATTGGTACATTATGTCGATCCATTTGCTCAAATGAACTTCATTTAAAGAGTTGTTTCTGGGTGACCGTATGACAAGGAATACTCGTCATGTGGTTAACCGTTTCATCTGACGCGACAAGTAATTCGAGTCTTCCAGCGTCCGGGGGATTGATTTTGTGGGATAATTAAATCTATAAATACTCAAGTGGACGGCTTATTTAATCTGTGATCACCGCATGGCGATCGTTCTTATCACACGTGATCATTAGAATTCCTGACTTCAAATATGGCTGCCTATTCAGACGGAAGTAGAGACATAGCTCATTTACAAAGATTAAATATTTTATTAGGTTGCAGAATGCGTACGTCCCCAGACCCAACATGCGCATTTTGGGCAATCAGTTAATTTTAGTGCCAGGTAATAAAGTACACATTATTATTGACTTTACTAATCCTCGGAGCTGATGTTTAGTACATTTGGCCAGATTATATGAAAGAAACACTACGACGCAGTTTAATGGTAAGAAAGCTTGTATCGCCAAATCAATTACTACCGAGCAGTGAGTTCCATCCTCATCCGAGCATTGTGCCATATGTTAGAGTT
>CAHIKZ030001030.1:57500-90000 GCA_903632075.3 Acanthosepion pharaonis
TTTGCTGGGACTCGCTGTCATCTGCCTCTAGTTCCTTCTTGCATATATACAGGTATATATATGTACATATATGTATTTTTTCCCACCTATTCTCTCTGTTTTAATTTTGAATCTCCCGTGGAAGCCTGATGAGCGGGAGCGAAACCGGTTGCTTCCCTTGTTGTTGTTGAGTGTTTTTTTTTATTTAATATTGTTTTAATATGTCTTGTAATATTAAATTTTACACTTTTTATTTCGATCATATATATATATATATATATATATATATATATATATATATATATATATATATATATATACCCAAGTATAGGATTGGTGTATACGGAATAAATCCTAATAACCAAAAAATACTATTCTTAAAAGAGTGCTCAATACAGAATAGAGCAAATACAATTTATTTGAAAATTATAACATAAATTATAAATACATATTATATTGTAATATATTGTATATTAAATATTATACATAAAATCACTACAAAAATAGCCATTTTGTTTCAACACTTCTTGTGTCTCATCAAGTGATGGCATTAAATGTAGAATAAAGGGTTTTAAAAAGTTCAAATCAATCAAACACTCCTAGTTAGGGGAAACACTGTTACATAAGCTGCAATGATCAATCAAAATACAAGTATAGGAGAATTCAAAAAATGCCTATTTTTGTAGTGATTTTGTCACATATTTATGTTATAATTTTCGAATTAATCATATATATATATATATATATATATATATATATATATATATATATATATATATATATATATAGTCTTAATATCGCATATACGGACACTGTTTCATAAATCTATCCAATGATATCGCTCGTTACAGAACCAGCAAGCCAATAGTTTTTGAACGGATGTCAAGAACGGCGTGATTTGTTAGAATTTTACTGCACAAATCTACTTATCAACTGACATGATAAATCAACAGCCTTATCCGCCTTTAAATCCCTCTTCTCTTTTTTTTTTCTGCTCGCCTGTTCGCACTAACCACCTCCACTCTGAGGCAACGGAATGAAGTTCTGATTCTGCATCTAGATTGCACGAGGATGTGAAAGCGTTAGTGAATTGCAGCGATTATTCATTAGCCAAGGAGGCGATTCTAACTGATCCTGCGTCATATTTATCGCCAGCCGAGATAAAGGCGAAATTGTTTCTGATTGCGAAGGCGCCAGCGGGCTCAGTCATTGATTCCTGGCATTGGGCAAGTGACGGGGGAAACTGGACGAAGAGATGGGTTAATGAATTTGTCGGTGGACTGAAGGCCACAATATGGAAACTTAACTGAAATTCTGGTCAAAATGATCTCAGTGTTCGATATGCAATAAAGAATTAAAATCAATGATATATACCTTGATATACGAGGCTCGGCTGAAAAGTTCTTAGGCTGACCAAGATATAGATGTAAGTGTACATGTAAGCGTACCAGAATACAATAACTGGTGTCCCAGTTGTTACATCCCGGTAAACTGACATGTATTTTGTTTTGGCAGATAGTGTGTGTACATATTTATATCTTGATCAGCCAATAAAATTTACTTAGTGCCATCGATAGCTGTGCTAGCACGAAATCATAAGTCATCGTGACCGAGGGTTTGATTGTGCTGGTGTTGTTCGATTGTTGATTATTCCAGATAACACGCTCTCTCCCAGAAACTGTAACTAAGGTCTGCTCAGTATAGTTGCAGTATACATCACAAGTTGGCTCTGTGGGTGATGAACAAACACATTTGTGCCTGAGCGAGAGTCTACAATAGGGATTGGCTAGCCGCTCTAGTAGACGAGTATCCTCGAATAGAAGTGGCCAGCTTTTATTATTATTATTATTATTATTATGTAGTAGTAGTAGTAGTAGTAGAATCCCCGACAACCGGACTAAGAAGGCCTTCCGGATAAGAGGAATTGGTTACAAAGGGGGTATATTTAGATTAAAATAAAAGAACTGAAATCAGGTTTAACACTTATTTTCAATGTTTTATAGTAAACAAAATAAGCTAATTGTGAGTGAAATATAACGGAACTGATTTTATGAAAAAAGAAATAAATTATGTAATGTTATTGAAAATTCATTCAATTAAGTATGCCACGTATGCAAAACAAATAATGTAACGAGGATTTTTTTCATCGCTGTTGCAGGATGATTCTTTCTCTTCTAATGTCATTCTCAACTTTTTCAGCATTTCGTTTTGCTTTTGTTCTTGAAATTTTTTAAACGAAAAACACTTTTTAAATCTGCGTGCGTTATTGCAATCGTCATAGCTGAATGCTGGCTTTCTTTCCATAAAACTGGCGACCTTTTCAATAGCTTTTTCCATTCCAGGCCAGATTTCATCACAGTTATGCATCTCATTGTTATCTTGTTTCAATCTGTCTCGTTGTCATCCTTTCCTCTTATTCCTATCATCTTTGTCAACTATGAATATAGTCATAAAGTTTTAAATGTTTGTAACAGCAAAATTATATATATATATATATATATATATATATATATATATAATAGGGAAATACGGAATTTGATTGCCTCGCATGGAGAAAAAAAACTCGAGAATTGGAAATTGATATAGAATAATAAAAAAAAACGCCGTAAAACGAACAGTAAAAATGTTTTGAAAATGCAGAAATACGTATACACGGACACAGATAATTTAACCCCTTGAAGATGGTTTCAGATGGGAGTGGAAGTATTTTGTGAAATAAAAATTATTTGAAAGAAAATTTTGGTATTTTTCTTAATAAATTTTCTACAGCTACAAAGAAACTGATTCGTGGACGCGAAAGGATTGAAACGAAGATAAAAGGAGATAGTATGTCTAAATTACTTAACCAGACCTATTTGAATCTTACTTATTATAAAACGCAGTTTTTTTTTTTTTTTTTTGTTGTTTTTTTTTTTTTGTGTGTGTGTGTGTGTGTGTGTGTGTGTGTGTGTGTGTGTGTTTATATATGGGATCGTATTTCCTACATTTTTCAACCGATTTCAACAAAACTTCACAGGACTACGTAAAATTACCCGGCGGTGGTTCTGACAGCGCCAAAAATTGGAAAAGCACAATTGTTTTTGCAAGAAATCAATTTGAAAGTATGGTTAAGCGTATCGCACTCGGCCGGAAGTTACTGCCGGCTACTCAAACGTTCAAATGCCGTTAACTTCCGGTAACTCAGCGTTTTTTTTTGTTTTTTTTTTCAGAGAACGATTCACAAAAAGTAAATAAATGAAACCTAGACATACACAAGCCCTCCTAACTAAAAATAATAACCGGAAACTACTTTAAATACAAATGGTGTCCAAATGAAACCCATGTGTCCAGTCAAAATGCGGAAGTTAATTTTTAGTCATCAACCAAAAGATATTGCCAACCAGCTACGATGCTAACAGCAGCTGACATAAACACAGCCGATTTCTTCCAAGAGAGGGACGTGCTCCTCCTCTCACCTTCACCTGGCCGACCCTCGTGGAAAATAAACCTCCACATCTCAAGTGTTAATAAACGCAAAGCATATCAGATTTATAAAGATTTCCTATTTGTCCCTTATCCTATCATTCTCTTAAATAAATAATAACAGATGCAAACTATGCCTGGAAGAAAAAATTAAAATAATTAAGTCCAAAAATATAAGCCAGTTATTAAACCAGAATTTATACTTAAATGTCATCATAAAAATAAGTTTATATAGTCTTAAAAATACATTTATTTTGCATCAAACACTGAAAAATATATATTAGGCTTGTAACTATGTAAGTTTATATGTATGTGTGTATTGTATATGTGTGTATCTGTCTATTACTTTTATTACTATTATTATTACTTTAAAAATATATATATATATATATATATATATATATATATATATATATATATATATATATATATATTCATTACTATTAAATAATGATGATCTTTAAATGAATAACAACATTGATTGCATTTCTGTGATTTTTATTACTGGTTGCGCAGTTAAAGTTTTATCCATAAAATTTTCCCCTACCTTCCCTTACTGCAATATTCTCAAAAAAATCTAAAGTAGGATCTGTAATGTACTGAATTAGCTTCTTGACTTCAGCCGCTCTCTCACAGACGTGATGTGGCTTCCCTCATATATTTTCATGGCTACTTCACTGATGAGCATTTTTTCCCTGGTGCCCTGACTACATGAATTTAAGTGTACTACTAGATTGGCATCTAGGTCCCAACTTTTTACTGTTGAAATAGTTAAATGTAACCGCCCCTCTAACAGTTTCTTTCCTCACACTTCTCCATATTGGAACTCCATTCCTCTCACTTGCTTCCCTGATAATTACAATCATTCAAAAACCTAAATGCAACATCAATCACCATGTTTTGTTGCGATGATACCTGTTCCTTTTTTCTTTCTTCAATCCCCCCTACACCTGATTTGCATTTCCCAACTCCCATCGATAGTGGAAATAATCGATTTTTTCATGCTTCTAAGGCAGTTTTCATGTAGTTTGCGGCCATTTTCTACTGGCCAGAGTGAGAGCCAATAGCTGGCTGCCACAAATAGGCAGGAAGATTCTATTGGCCAGCATGAGAGCCAACAGCTGACTGACACGAATGTTAACTAGCATGCTAGCATGCAAAAAATCGATAGCTGCATTCGTCACAAGTGGGAAAAATTTAAATCTGCATGGCACTTTACCCCAATTGGCTCATTCGCTTGCTTAAACTCAACGTTGATTCTGATTCCGCAGAACTGGGTTGGGTGTGAAAAAGTATTTGTTGTTAACATTCTTTTTTCATTCGGTTTTTCCAGTAACGAGTCCTTTTTTAAAGCTGATCGTTTTGTGTTCATTTTGTTTAATTCTTTTTTCGTAACAGATTTAATGTTTAGTATAGAGCTTAGAAAAAATTCGCAGTGTGAGATAGGCAAGAAGTAAGGCATGTAGCAACACCAGCACGGCAAAGGTCACTCCTTTAAAGGCAAGGAAGGGCAAAAATATTTTAAGTCAAGTGATAGCGATTGCTGTATGAGTCGTATGATTTTTGAATGTCAGGCCATGCTGCTATATATATATATATATATATATATATATATATATATATATATATATATATATAGGTAAAACTCTCAATGTATTTACTACAGAGCATATATAAATAAATTACATATAATTGAAATTCAAGTATACGCTATATGAATAGCTATTTCGCCACGCAAGAATTAAACTTGTAAGTCTTTTTACCACCATGAAGCTGTGTTTAAGCTTCGTCTAGACGATTTGTTGCGTCTTTAGTTGTTTTATCCTATCCCGCTTCTGTTATTTCTCCCTTTTTATTTTGTCTTTCTTCTCTTTCTTTCTCTTTAAAATGTTTTTCTCTTACTTTTTTATTTTTCCCTTTCTTTTCCTTCCCGTTGTTTTTAAGTTTAAAATTCTTTAAGCTACGTTTTTATCTCTAAACTCCTTGGTGTTGACAAACATTGCTATTCATATGGGGTATCTTTGAATTTTTTATTATATGTAATTTATATATATATATATATATATATATATATATATATATAGTTTATGCAAATTTAGGTAATCCGTACGGGTAGACCTGAGGAGGATGATATCCAGAGAGCTCAATGTAAAATTCAGAGCATATATGTTTGAATAAAAGACAGACCACGTTAAGATTCCATGTAATAAGCTATTAATAAGCTATTCATATATATATATATATATGTGTGTGTGTGTGTGTGTGTGTGTGTGTGTTTGTGTGTTTGTGTTTTGTTTGTGTGTGTGTGTGTGTGTGTGTGTGTGTGTGTGTGTGTGTGTGTGTGTGAGAGAGAGAGAGAGAGACCCCGTTAATGAATTGTAAAAAAAAATGCTATAGATTTAAGTTCTGTCACTGAAAACACATTTTGGTACAAAACCGACTCATACAGAAGTCGGCCCGTTTTTTATGCATTTTGGAGGCTCCGGTTTCAATTCACATATTCAGATATATTAACTGATCAAAGACGTCATATGAAACGCGCTGTACACTTTGAACTTTCAAGCAACAATGTTTATCGTATGCTACGGAATTTTGAAAGCTCACTTTAGAAAATGAAGACCATTGACCAATAAAATTATGAGTTACAATAAAAACTAACTTTTCGTTTTTCGGGACCGATTTCTCGGTTATAAAAGCGATCATATTAGTTCGCAGAAACCAGTTTTTCAAATAACCTTTGCCTGTGTTTTCTTGTTCGTTATACAAGCTGAAATTATCAAACCTTAATTAATTATTCACTTTTTGGCATATTTATTCGAGTAAACTGTATTACAAAAAAGCCTTAGTGATGTTGAATTAAGAAACTCAAAAACATAAGGATTGAGTTTGTTTACAAACGTAAGTAGTAGTAGTAGTAGTATATTAAGAAATGGACAAGGTCCGACAATTTATTTATTAAAGTATTAGTAGTATTAATACAGCTTCCTTGCCAACTGCTAGGAAATTACACGCATACATAAAACTACCTAAATATGTGACAAATTCATTCTATTTTCAATCATACTAATGCAAATATTCTGTGGCGTGCTAAAAAAAAAAATTTCTTTTGTGTGAAGTTGTTTTTGCAAAGAACATTTGTTTCTTTCAAATTAAAAGAAGAATAAAACTCAACTAATAAAATATATTTAAATTTGTAGAGCGGTGTTTAAAATAGCTCTTTCGCTTTATCCACGCATATTCCTCTCTCTCTCACTCTCTCTCTCTCTCTTTATATATATATATATGTGTCTGTGTGTGTTTGTGCGTGTGTGTGTATTCATTCCTATTCTCCTAGTTCTTGTCGGGCATCGCAATTCTGTTCTCTTGCTAATTCAGATCACGTTGTAATATCTGTTGACCTTTCTTTTGAGTCGTCTATTCGACAGGAACCTTCCATTCCCAAGACTTCTTTCTGTTATCAGCATACTGACTGGGATTCTTCATTTCATGGTTTTCTTCGAGATGCCGCTTGAATTGATATTTTTAAAATTTCTAATGAGAACGGTGCTACTGGGGTTTCTTCTCGGGTTAAAGGCGATATCAATGCTTTGGAACCTTCTCGAAAATGCCAGTTCAAACGACAATATTATCCTTGGTTCCCACTAGCAAGTTCAGCCTCTATATTCCACAGTAATCACTTTTTTTCCCATGTGCACAAGTGATAATTCCAATCCCATAAGACACCTCATGTGTCTACGCGTAAAAAAATTTCAAACATGTCCGTCAAAGAGACCCCGTCTTTTTTGATGACGGAATGAGGCAATGTATAGCCTGTAAGAAGTTTGGTTCTCGGGAATACTGGCGCCTGCGTAATAGTGTGCTAAATGAAATTGTCTTATATGCCTCCTCTCTTTACTCAATTTGAGGTGTTAACAACATATAAATAAAATAAAACAGGCTTCACAGCTTATACACCCAAAATAAATGGAAAGAGATATGTAACCCGAATCTTGTTTGCAACATTTCTAACTAATATATATACATACATATATATATATATATATATATATATATATATATATATATATATATATATATATAAACGGATGACGTGAGGGGAGAGAGAACACATGAGTGAGTTAGCAGACATTGACAATATCTGCTAATCTGTCTTTCTCTCCACCCTCACTTCGTTAATTTACATATGTTTAATACGTCAAAAATGTGTACATTTTCTTTTCATTTTTTGTTTGGAAGTAAAGTCTGATGATCCGCAGTCCTTTTAAAAGGGCTGTGGTGAAATAATTTATTGCATGGAACCTTAAAGTGGTCTGTTGTTATTGAAATTATTTGCTCTGGATTTACATTGAGCTCACTGGATTTTACCCTCCTTAGGTCTACCCATACGGATTACCTAGTTTTTCATAAACTATATATATATATATATATATATATATATATATATATATATATATATATATATAGAGAGAGAGAGAGAGAGAGAGAGAGAGGATAGATAGATAGATAGATAGATAGATAGATAGATATACGTATAACGAAAAGGGATAGATAAACAGATTGTCAGTATATTTAATTTGTAATGTATTTTCTATATATTTCCCAGTAATATTTTCCATACGCTCTTGCCGTTTCCTTCTCTATTTCTTGTTCATATCGACCAATTAATGCCCTTCGTGCATCCTATATATAACATCTTATAAAAAGCACTTAAGACTTTTTTTACAAAAAGCGATGTATTTCTCCATTAGAGCCGCCATTTCAGTTCCTTTTGTTTTTCTTTTTTTTATCTATATATATACATACATATATATATATCTATATTTATATATACATATACATATATATATGTATATATATACACATATATATTATTATATATGTATATAATATAAATATATAAAAAATAAAATAAAAATAAAGTTATATAATATATATATAACTTATAAATATATATTATATATATATTATCTTATATATATCATATGTATATATTATATATATAACATTATATGTATGTATATATATATATATATAATATATTATATATATATATATATATATATATATATATATATTATTTATTATGAAGATGTTACATACGTGAGTACTTTTTTGTCCTTATGTAAAATCTTTATAATAAATAACTTTACTCGAATCTTCATATTGAACCCACATTTAAACTATTGCAAATTTATACTCTTTTCATTCTCATTACATTTGTATATATATATATATATATATATATATATATATATATATATATATATATATATATATATATATATAATTTTTTAATTTTAATTTTATTTTATTTTATTTTTATGACGAATTATTATATGCCTGGAAATTTGTCTATACGTGATTTGAGTGATTTTTAAATTTCTGAAATTCAAATTTATTTTCCTGGTATAACTGAGCGTCTTAGGTTAGGAACTCATTGTACTAAATCTGGTCACTGGTGCCACTACACATATGCACGAACAAGTGTTGCTAGGAAATTTAAATGGAATATATATATATATATATATATATATATATATGTATGTATATATATATATATATATATATATATATATATATATATATATATATATATGTATTCCATTTAAATAAATTTATAAAACGCTTTTAAATTTCAGGAATTAGTTATTCCCAAAAATTTTCGCATGAAGATGGAACAGGGCTTGGTACTTCAATTCAATTTAATTCAAATAATTATATTGAAGTTTTTGGCTCTTGTTTTGAAACATGAGAACTCTTATGTATCGATGGAATCATATTTTTAAATAAATAATTATATTTATGCTCTACTTTTGTATCGAGCAATATTTTTTAAAAATAATAAGAAAAATATTAAAGAACTTTGTATTATTTACCTAACGAGTTCTTTCCTATTTTCTATATATTTTTAAACACACACACACACACACACACACACACACACACACACACACACACACACACACACACACACACACACTTGGTCTAAGGAGTCACTTAAGAGCGCAATTGTCTATAAAACCGCAGACGTCCAGTGACTGAAATGTGCTATTTTTGGTAAGACATGCTTGTCTAGAAGTGGTTTCATGCTACATTTCAAATTGCAGGATAATGTAACACCCGCTGTCTCACCTATCAAGTGCCCTGTTTTTGCCAGAGTATGTAGACCCCTTGCTGGGCTAAAGAGCCACATTCATTGAGCACATCAGTAGATATTCTCCAAAAAGATACGTAGTAATGGCCGTATATATATAAGTAAACATTGAAGTCAATACTCAGAGCTGGCATGCTGTTTCATGGTAGACGCAATCGTCATGCCCCGAATGTTGGATTTTTTCTCGACTATTTATATATATGGGTCAGTGGTGCACTGTGGGTAATCTATTCTGGCGCTTATTTTTGCTGGAGTGGCTTGTTTATTTACATTTTGTATTATTTATTCTTTTTGGTTTTTGATTTTTTATTATCGTAGTAAAAAAATTTGTTGGGGTATGCTTAGATCACTTATTTAATAGTTTTTTTTTTTTTGGTCTGGTAAGGTAATTAAAGCTATTTATTCGTCCAATGTTTAGATTGCTTGCCGTAGTCTCTCCTGGGGTGGAGGACAGTTTTTAATAAATTTATTTATTTTGATTCATTATTTTTACTTGTTTTTGCATGTGCATATTTGTACTTATTTTTATTAGTTCCACCGGTTATTTTAGCGGGGGGCGATTTGTTAATTTTCTCATTTATTTATTTATTTGGATTAATTTTTATTTGTTTTTATTTACTTACTTATTTTTTATTTTGTATAATTTTATTTACTCTATTTGGTTTTCATATTTTGAGTAACGTAAAGTTTATTATCGTTATATAGCAGTTATAGCTATTTTTATCTCAAATTTTTGGATTGTTTATTGCAGTCTATTCTAACGGTTATTTTGGCGGGATTGGTTTGTTAATTTGTTTATTATTATTATTTACTTTATTTATTTATTTTTTCGGATTGATTATTTCTACGTTTTATGTATTTTATTTTTATATATTCTATTTTATTATATTTCTTCATGTATGTGTGTGTGTGTGTGTGTGTGTGTGTGTGTGTGTGTGTGTGTGTGTGTGTGTGTGTAAAAGAGCCATGAACAACCTACTATAGTTTCACCTAAACGGATCTTCAAGGTAATCAAGGAAAGAGGAAATGACACGAAGGAATTTTTATTGATAAAGCCATTAAAAGTTAATTAGCATAAAATCACGTAACAGGAGGTAAGAAAAAAACCACGGAACCTCAATTCCAATATATATATATATATATATATATATATATATATATATATATATATATATGAACATAATAAAATAGGCAGCATATATTTTATATTACAAAAGAGTTAATCATACCTAGCATATATTTTATATTACATCATTCAGCGGATTATTAGTAGTATAATGCTTATAATTATGTCTACTAGCGAAGAGATTTCGCCAATAGTTGCATTAATATTCCTAATTGATTCAAGGTATGATTAACTCTTTTAATATATATATATATATAACTCTTTATATATATATATATATATATATATATATATATATATATATATATATATATATATATATATATATATATATATATGATTAACTCTTTTATATATATATATATATATATATATATATATTTTTAAATTTATAACATAAATATGTTATAAAATCACTACAAAAATAGCTATTTTGTTTCAACACCCTCGGTGTCTTATCAAGTGATGATGTTGAATGTAAAATAAATGGTTTTAAAAATTTCAAATTAATTAACGATCCTTCTCAAGGGGAAAACGTTGTTACAAAAGCTAGATGGACCAATCAAAATACAAGTATAGGAAAATTCAAAAAGCCTGACAATGAAGTCATGCTCTAATAGCTATTCAGATCTTTAAAATACGGGTAATATTTAAAAAAAGAATTTATTCTAACCAATAATTATTAAATTATATGATAAAATTTATTATTAAAATTAAAAACTGCTAATTTCAAGATCAAAATGTAACGCTATTAAGTTTACAGCTATAAAAGTACTGAGGAGAAAAGAAGAAAATACATAAGTTATTCAATTTATTTCTTCATTGAAGTTACTTTAGAAGCTAATTTTATATCCGGTCTTTTGACAATATGGATACATTTTAATCCCAAGTGTGTGATTTGGGTCCTAAACTCACGCGTAAAACAAACACAATCAGATTATAATATATAAGCACCCAGACATATATATATACATATACACACAAAAAGTGACGAGACAGAGAACATCTCCACGGGCCTTTATGAAAAAAGAAAAAAGGGTAGGGGTAGGAAAAGGGAAACCAACACATACGTACATATATACACAATTAAAAGTGAATGCACTTTCCATACACATAGACACCGATAAATACATGCACATACATCCACAGACATTGACCCAGACAATCAGATACCACAACCAATAAATATTTAAGACTGAAAGTGTCATTAAACAAATGCTAACCACTTATTGAAATATAACTTAAGCGAGCAAATATACAGATAAAAATGATTAAAAATAATATTATTTAATATATTAAAAAACGAAAATTCCAAGCCCACAAATTATTCATTACATATACACCAATCATATCCTTGGGTATATATATATATATATATATATATATATATATATATATATATATATATATATATGATCTTACTGATTTCGTTTAGATTAGTACGGTCAAGGCACTCTCTAAACATTTTCGTCTTAGTAGATTGTTTTCTCCTTTGATGAGAGTCGCATTTTTTTATGTAAAAATTGTGGCTAGTCTCATTACGGCGAGCAACTAAGGCATTTGATGTATTCTTTTGTAAAATGTTTCTTTTGTGTTCATACAATCTTTTATTTAAATTCCTTGAGGTTTCACCTATGAACTTTTGTGACAGTTATTACTGGTGATCGAGTAAATTCCCAGTAGACGATTTCCGTTGGAAATAAATGACAGTTTTCAGTGAAAAAAAAAACACTTTCGTGAATGCCAATAAAAATGTCTTTGTATTTCAGATGACAATCGACTTTATTTCCCAATGAATATCGTATTTTTATTTTAATTGAAAATAAAAAAAGACGATTTTTATTGGGAAAAAAAGACGATTGTCATCGGAAATAAAACGATACTTTTCAATTATAATTCATCAAATTCTTCAATTATCATTGAATTTTTTCATTGAAAATATACAAAGAATACGCAGACAGTTTTCATTGAGAAAGTCGTGATCCAACTTTTTACCTTTAAATAACGATGTTTTTGTCTGAAATAAATCATCTATGAACTTTAAATTCTAGTTTTGATTTAATTAAAATATTCAAAGTGTTACTCGTCCTCATAATATCATCTCATTGCATTTTCGTTAAAAAAATCTCACTGAGTATCTCTCTACCATGAGCAGACCTTAGGCTTTGTATTGGGTGGAATAACAGTAAAAAAAAATATTAGGTAGCTTTAGGGAAGTCTTTCGTCTTAGTGGATTGCTTTCTCCTTTGATTAGAGTCGCATTTTTATGTAAAAATTGTGGCTAGTCTCATTATGGCGAGCAACTAATGCATTTGATGTATTCTTTTGTAAAATGTTCCTTTTGTGTTCATATAATCTTTTATTTAGATTCCTTGCGGTAGTAGACATAATTATAAGCATTATACTACTAATAATCCACTGAATGATGTAATATAAAATATATGCTAGGTATGATTAACTCTTTGTAATATAAAATATATGCTGCCTATTTTATTATGTTCATATATAAAACTTCAATATAATTATTTGAATTAAATTGAATTAAAGTACCAAGCTCTGTTCCATCTTCTTAGCCAATTGACAAAAACATTAGCTAGCTTTATGGTAGTCGATTGACAAAAACATTAGCTAGCTTTAGGGAAGTCGATTGACAAAAACATTAGCTAGCTTTAGCGAAACCGATTGACAAAACATTAGCTAGCTTTAGCGAAGTCGATTGACAAAAAAAATTAGCTAGCTTTAGCGAAGCCGATTGGCAAAATATTAGCTAGCTTTAACGCGGGCGATTGACTGAACGCATCATCGTCATCATGAGAATTGGCTGACTATGAAAGAGTCTTGCTATAGGTGTGGAATCTTGCATGCATTGATTTAAACCCTTCTTATTAATACCTGTATTGTTTTTCTCTAAGTAAACGTACATCTGGCTTTTCAAGGAAAGTTGCTCATCCTGTAGGTCAAAAAAGTCATCAACAGCAGATATGACCTCTCCATCACTGAGATATTGATTCACAGCCAAGTGATTTTTCGTGTTGGGGAACAGATGATAGTCAAATCAGGAGAATAAGTTCAAAGCTACAGTAACGCACAGCAGCAATTGAAACCAAGGACTTGTGTGTTGGAGCATTGCCCTGATGTTATGGTCCTTTTTTAAAAATAACCACAATTCCTTTTGCGTTGCAAAAAACTGAGGCCATCACCTTCCCTTCAAATGAAACAACTTTAGCTTTATTTGGAACAGGTGAGGAGAGAGGTTTTCATTGCATGGATCGTCTCTGGCTCAAAGTGATGAACCTAACATTCATCTTGGGTTCAAGGAAATCATCTGGGTCTGCCTCAAACAATTTCAGATTTTCCTGTGATGTGATCAGCCTGGTGTGGTCAGGTGTCAGAAGAGATGGTCCCACCAAGCAGAAACCTTCATCATGCCAAGTTCATTTTGTGATGTTGGTCTTGGCCTAAGAGAGTTGGCTGAAAAGTTTATAAACTGACCAAGATACTCTCATGGAATGTGACTAAATGAGGTTTATTTTTCAACATAGACCCCCCACACACACACACACACCACTCCTTGTGGTCCACTTTTTCCATCGGTGTTGCAGTGTTTGGAGCCATTAGTGAAAAAGTCATAATTACTGCTATACTGGTTCTTAGCCAACAACATTTTCCATGTTGGGGAACAGATGATAGTCAATAGTCAGGAGAATAAGGTGGGTGATCGAATAGTTCCACCCACTGTCACACACAGCAGACATTGAAACCAGGTGTGCCAGAGGATTTTCCTAATTAAATGAGATCATTTTCATTTATTTTCCTGGGTGTTTGATCTTGATAGATCTTTGTATGTAACTGTCTCAGCAAGGTGGCATCGTACTCTCCACTGATGGCGTAGTCCTTTTGAAATAGTGAATAAACACAATGCATTTTGCATCCAAAATCATCCTCCCTCCAAAAGAAACGACTTTGGCCTTATTTGGAGAAGTTGGAGAGTGCTCTTTCTACTGCTTTGCCTCATTGTCTATGGCTCAAAGTGATGAACCTATCACTCATCCTTGGTTAGGGTACCAGCTGGATCTGCCGCAAACAATACCCGACTTACCCGTACTGTGCTTATCCAGTGGGTTTAGGATCAGGTTTCAGAAGACGTGGTACTCAACCAGCAAAAGCCTTTGCCATGTCAGCTTCACTGTGCAGAATATTTTTAACGCTCTCAAAGGATATGTGAATAGCATTGGCTATTTTATTAATAGTCAATAGCCTATCATCCATCATCATATGTTTACCTTGGCGGTGGCAGTCACAGGACGTCTAGACCTTGTGTCATATTCAAGACTCTCCTTTCCTCTTCTAAATTCAACTGCCCACTTTTGCACTGTTGAGAAAGATGGGATTTCATGCCTTCATGTAGCAACTATGTCATCATGAATGACTTTGGGGGTTAAACCCTTTTCTGCAGGTACTGGAGAACAGCACGATGCCAAATTGTGTCCATTTTCAAGAGAAGACTCTACTGGTTATATTTGAAGTATTCTTTTGAAGTGAATTTAACGGGAAAGAAACAATGCAATGCAGTTATTAATCAGAAGGACTGAAATTATTGCATGCAATACTTTATGGTCATATATATATATATATATATATATATATATATATATATATATATATATATGGAGATCAACGTGTCTTTGTGGACTCAGCAATTTTCAATCTGCTTGTCTGAATCAGCTTCAAGAAGCGAGAGCAAGATCTAAAAGGTCAACCAATCTAACAGTGATCTCATCTCACAATCCTCATTCTTGCTCCATATGTGGCCTCCTTTGTAAATCACTAGCGGGTCTTTAATGCCACTTAAGATCAGCGCATAAACTTTCATAACTGAATCAATAAGCTGGCAGATCCTCATTCGTCGAAACCGACGGGAGAGTCCATTATTATATATATATATATATATATGTGTGTGTGTGACCATAAAGTATTGCACATTGAGTGGTGTTGCGACTAAAAGAGTGTATGATAGCAGAGCTATAAACCTTTTTCCTCAGTGGTCGCTCAACTCTGAAAGCCATGCACAACACAATCGTCGGGTGTCGATGAAAACCTGAGGATTGAGGGATTGAGTTGTTCTACCAAGTTGAAAAAATATATATTTATTATCATATATATATATATATATATATATATATATATATATATATATATATATACCGGTGTAAAAGCAAAATTGTCCAAATCATGTAACAGCATCATTTGTCCATCCTACTAAATGTTTAATATCGAAAAAGCCACTAGAGAAAATGAGATTCTTTTTTTTACAGGTTTTCAGATGAGATATTTAGCCATCTTGACACCATTTGTCGTAAGAATCACAGAAAGAAAAATACTTTTGAGTTATTCATCTACAAAGAGAACCGTGTAAAATCGTTTTGTGTCAGCCCCACTGTCTTCTCAACTGAGCAATGGTGTGAGGAAAAAGATCATCAGTAAAAATACCAACATTCTTACTCTGGCTTTCATCTACAAATCCCATTCATGAACCATCAAGAGTACGATAAATTAGTTTGAAAAAGCGCGAACAGTATAGAGAAAAACTGGATCAGGAGGTTACAACAGAAAGAGGGATCATCATTTCAACTTTGTGCTGAAGAGATCAATTAGAATGCTACCAACCCAATTCATGAGAGGTTTCAGCTATGAGAGCCCAAAGAGCAGTGAAAAAAGATTTGAAAATGAAATCGTACGTGAAACCTGTGAGGCACCTTGTTACTCCAGAACAAACAGTTAGAAGGCGAGAGAGAGAGAGAGAACATCATCTTGAATAAGTTGGAAAATGATCCTCCTGGAATAAATATATATAGTTGAATACGTCATGAGCTTCCGATCCTTAGCTGGTGATTAATTAATAATGAAAATTAATAATGAAATTTTGTTTATAAGCGATTTCATCATGATTCTTCTGTTAAGCTTAGAGAAAAACTCTTCATTCTTATTGCTTAAAGTAGTGTTTAATTGGGTTATAAAACCTCAGATAATTCCAGTAAGATATCTTTAATCATTTCTAAGATACATCAATTCGAAGATTAATCTACTAAATGGACAATTTTGTTGTTACACGATTTGAACAATTTTGCTGATACACCCGGTACATATATATATATATATATATATATATATATATATATATACGGGTAGTATTCCGTTGGTATAATCCCAACGAGTCCTATTAACACAATATAGAATTTGAAATATTAAATATTACATTTTAAAACTGACTGACAAAGAGCGCTCAATGATTATTTTCATTAAACAGAGCAAAATTTTTCTTACAATTAAGATACCATTAGTAAATGACCATTTTCACCAGCGAATTTTAAATTTCCTGTATATATATATATATATATATATATATATATATATATATATATATATATATCTGTGTGTGTGTGTATGGGTGTGCGCGCTCGCACATGTGTACGTATCTTTGTCTCTGTATGCTTGTCTATGTATGTGTATCTCTGCGCGCCTCTGAACGTGTACTGTGTGTTTGGTTTCGGGTCTGTGTGTGTGTACTTGTGTGTCCCATATAAGAGCAGGAAGCAATAGGAAATAGAAAAAAATAGAGTCGAATATTGATGAAGAATTGTCTTGTGGCGCTTCTAATTTTAGAAATTCAGGTGAGACGTGAGAACCATTTTTTTTTTCTATGTGGGAGGGGAAAAACCAACCTCTACCGATTCGATAATAGGATCAGGTTCGCAGATACGAAAGAAGAAAGGAGAAATTTCTCTTTACTGAATTCGCCGTGTGGAACAGCTTGACTCATTTGTCCTCTGTGAACTTTCTTTCTTACGTTTTTTTGTTTTTTTTGTTGTTGTTTTTTAATTTTCTTTCTCCAAAGGGACTGGCTGATGTATCCGTCTTAGTATCCTTTTTTAATCAGAGATTCGAACAGAACCGCACCTCTCTACCACCAACGCTCTCTCATCCTCAAACCGCCACCATTTTTACTCATGATGGTGTCTTTTATTTTCTCTCTCTCTCTCTCTCTATTTTCTTATATCTATTAAGATCCCTACTTACTCTATTGACTCATTTGTCCTCTGTGAACTTTCTTTCTTACGTTTTTTGTTGTTGTTTTTTATTTTTCTTTCTCCAAAGGGACTGGCTGATATATCCGTCTTAGTATCCTTTAATCAGAGATCAAATCGAACAGAACCGCACCTCTCACTACCACCAACGCCTACATCCTCAAACCGCCACCATTTTCTACTCCTGATGGTGTCTTTTTTATTTTTCTCTTTCTCTCTCTATTTTCTTATATCTATTAATCTCCCAACTTACTCTATTTTCTCTCTTTCTCCTCTCTTTTTGTGTGTCTCTCTCTCTCTCTTTTCCATTCATCTTTTTTATCACTCTCTTCTTACCTTGTCTCTCTCTGTGCCACTCTCAATCAACACTCCTTTCTTATATATAGTCTGCCGGCATCTCATATTACCCCTTTCTTTTCTATTCCCCCCCTCTCTCTTTATCTTTATCTCTTTCTATATCACTTTCAGTAAGCATTCGACTCTTACGGACATTCTCTCTCCATCATTTCTTTATCTTTCTTTCCGCTCTCTTTTCTTTCCTCTCTTCATTTTGTAGTGATTTTCCAAGAGTAGCTCAGATGTGGCACAAGGCCGAAAGTATGGGGCACCCAGTGAGGATCGAACTCACTACCCTGTCGTAACTGTTCTAGCGAGACAAGCTTGCTAGCCATTACACCATCTCGAGGTGCCGCCATCTTCGCTTTGTATCTGACACTATGTTATAAAAGAGTCTACTTTATCTTACTTCACCTTTTCTTCTCCCTCTTTCTCTCTCTCTCTCTCTTGCTCTCATCACGTCTTTCTCGTTTTTCATCATATATATATATATATATATATATATATATATATATATATATATATATATATATATATATATATATATATATAACCGTTATTGGTTAGTATTGAATTAGACCTGGAAACAGTTTTCTAACGATTGGGTTTCAGCATGAAACAGACTGTCGCCGCTGGGTGTTGACCTCAAAGTTCACTTTTATATTTGCATACACTCTACCTCTGACTGATATTGAGCACTTTAACCTAAAAATATAGCATACCTAAAAATATATTTTTTTTATATATATATATATATATATATATATATAAGTTATTGGGCAATACACGTATAAATAAAATGAAATAAAATAAAAAGTTTAACATGTAGAGTTTTTCAATTTAAAATATAGGGGATCAGCTGATCACGCTATCTTGGTTTCAACTTTTGCTATGTTCATGCGGATAGACTGAAGAGAGCAAAAGGTTGAAACTAAGGTAGATTGAGTGATCTAATTTTTTTAACATACTACTCGACTCTCCCGTCGAATTCGACGTATGAGGGTCAAGCAGATCAGTTTTTATTTTATTGTAGTGGTGAAGGCTTCGTGCAGAACAATCCACACTTTTTGAAGGGCCGAATACAGAGACCTGGTGCACTACATGCCACATGATCCCCCTAACGACTCTCCACAGTTTCTGAATTCAGGGTTGTCCTTCTCCTAGACCAGTTGCCATCCAAGGCTATGGAACCCAGCCTGTCCTGCTATTTACCCATAGCTGGAGGGAGAAGAAGACCATTCACACCCAAGGGTAATAGCACGTAAGTGAATGGTATCCGATTCCTCAATCCAAGCCGCTATCCATTACTCTCCCGTGCCTGCTCATAACGTGTTTATAATATATATATATATATATATATGTATGTATTAGGTTGGTGCAAAAATAATGACGTAAGAATGTGGTTTTGACGTTAAAAATACGTCAAGAAACGACATTATTACGTCATTATTTTTGCACCAACCTAATATATGTACGTGTGTGTGTTTTTTTTTTGTGTATATATATATATATATATATATATATATATATATATATATATATATATATATTACACACAGACGTTATATATATATATATATATATATATATATATATATATATATATATTGGAGTAGCGAATCCTTATTCAAACAAATATTGTTAAATATAACAGACCACGAATGACTATTATCAGGAACCGTTCTAAGTTTCGTATAGTGGCTTTAGTTTCAGGAGAAAATAAAGACAAAACTGGATAGTTTTCTATATTATGTTGTACATTGATCTAATGTTTCGGCTCCCATGAGTCATCATCAGAGTGGTTATATGAACATTACAACAGAGATGTTCACCATCAAAGATGATATCCTGTTATGTTTACATTGAAGTTTTGTCTGTGCGACGAAAACAGTCCTGGTATAGCAGACGCAGGTCCATGACTTCATACCACGCAAAAGAACGAAATATTAACAACAGAACCATATGACTAGATGCAATGTAATATATATTACAATGAATCATTCATACAAAAAGTAAATTAGTAGATATATATATATATATATATATATATATATATATATATATATATATATATATTACAATGAATCATTCATACAAAAGGAAATTAGTAAAGTTATTGATATAAAATCTTTTTTGTATGAATAATTCTTTGTAATATAAACTGAATTGCACCACACACACACATATAAGTATATATATATATATATATATATATATATATATATATATATATATATATATTACAATGTGTGTTTGTGCGTGCGTGTGGTGCAGTTTAATGTATATATATAAAGAATCATTCTTCATAAAATTATAATAAAAATTATGTTTTTTGTCTTTATTTTCTCCACCAATTAAAGCAACCATACGAAGCTTAGAACGGTTTATGATCAAATGAATATATATATATATATATATATATATATATATATATATATATATATATATATATATTGTTAAATATAACAGACAACGAATGCCTATTATGTTTGATCTTGAACCGTTCTAAGTCTCGTATATTTGCTTTAATTTCGGGAGAAAATAGAGGCAAAACTGTCCAACATTTGGATATTTTATATTATGCTGTTCCTCGATCTAATGTTTCGGCACACATGTGCCATCATCAGAGTGTTTATATGAACATTACAACAGAGATGTTCACCATCAAAGATGATATCCTGTTATGTTTACATAGAAGTTTTGTCTGTGCGACGATAACACATGGTTCCGTGGATAACCTTTTTTTCTCTCACGTGGTCATGTACAACGTCACAGAACCGCATTACGAATTTACGACCTGTGTCTGCTATTCCGCGACCATTATATATATATAATAATAGCTGGTCCCTCGTATTCGAGGATACCCTTCTATTAGGGTCCTCGCTCGCTTTGTTCAACACCCACAGAGCCCACCTGCTGTTTATACTGCAACAATGCTGAGCCGATCTTAGTTGCAGTTTTTGGGAAAGAGCGTGTTATCTAGCGTGATCAACAATTTGAACAAGGCTAGCACACTAAAAAAAAAACCTCGGTCACGACGACTTATGATTTTGTGCTAGCCCAGCTATCGACGGCCGCCTAGTGTTCTTTCTACCCAATTTCACTCACAAGGCTTGGGTAAACTTGTGGTATGGTCTTCAGGCACTCTCCAAAGGTACCGCACGCTGGGACCGCCCCACTCCAGACCGATGACATCAGGAAGTCTTCTTCCTGACAAATCAACTGTGGTAAGATTCGAACCTGGGTATCATGGTCAGAATGCGAAATTTGTGAAGAATATCTCTATAATTCATGTTTCTTCGGGTAATTTGACCATCTTTGTATATTATTAGAAACATTAGTGTCATAGAGAAAAATCTTTCATTAGATTCATCCTGGCCTTTTTTTTTTTCTTTTTTTTTTTTTTTTAACTAACGCTCCATTTCATATTGAAATATACAATGACTTTTATAAGTGTGCTTTATTAAATAATCGATTCCAAAGAACTATATTTTCGGATATTTTTTATTAGTATCTTTAAAGGTAATACTCACTTATATTTTTATTTATTTTTTATTTATTTTATTTTGCTCATAGTAATTCTTTCATAAATAAATGCTGGCACATCGATTGCAGCTTACAAAATTTCCCATTTTGTGACCCAGTTACCTATTTCGTTTAACTTCGTTTTTCACTGGCGGACATTTGATTTACAGGCTTGACTTATGCGGTTCCGTTACGACTGCAGCCATTTTTACCGGGAAGCCATAATGGTCTGCCTCTTGGTTTGCATTTATTCCAGCCTTTCCACCATCTACTTCTCAGTTTCTTTGTTTTGTTTTGTTTTGTTTTTTTCGGGGGGGGGGTCTTGTACGATTCCTGTTTATTCCTGCTGTTTTCATTTATGTCTTTCGTCTTTTCTTTACTATTTCTTTTTCATCATCTTTTTTTTTTTGTTTCCTCCCAACTATCTTTTTTTACTTCTTTCTTTCCAACCACCTGAAGAAGGCCGGAGCGTACAACGGCCGAAACGTTGTGATAAATATGGCGACAAAGATGAGGACAATAGTCCGAATAATGTAAATAATGTTACTTCTTTCTTCTTCATCTTACTCCTTAATTTTATCTCTTTTTCGATTTTTTTTTCATCATTTCACTCCAAGGAAGGTAATAAAGCCACTATGATGCATTTTGTTTCCTCCCCACTCTCTTTTATGCTTCTTTTTCTTCATCTTATCCTTAATTGTATTTATTCTTTGTTTTTTGGGGTTTTTTTTCATCATTTCACTCCAAGGAAGGTAATAAAACCCCTATGATGCAAGAGGGTACTTAGTGTTAGATAATATGATAAAAATATACTATTAAGGAGAGAAGACAATAAAAGAACAAAAATTAAGAAGACAGAAGATAACGATTGACACTGCATTTAAATTTTGGAAGTTCAAAATTCACTGGGAACCAAGAACCGGATGTGAGTTCCACAAGCGAGAAATGCGATAGAAGAAACTATTAGAATAGAAAATATTGTTATATCTAACTATTTCAACTGTAAAATGATGAGACCTACCTGCCAATCTAGTACTACGTTTAAATTCGTGAAGTCCAGGTACCAAAGAGAAAAGTTCATCAGAACAATTGCCATGAAAGAATTGAGCTGGTGCATAATTATCAGGCGTTTTAAATTAATATTTATTATGAAAAAAGAAATATAACAATTCAACAATAACATTTTTAAATGATTATTCTGGATTATATCGACACACATTTTTATAACCTGAAAATAAAATATTTTTATTAAAAAAAAAAAGTTAACAGCAATTTTTATTAACAAATAACTCAGCTACAAAACGCCTGATAATTATGCACCAACCCACTATTTATAGAAAATACACAGGGAAGCTACTTTACGGTGGGAAAGGGACTGAAGCCGAGATGCCAGATCAGTACCATTAATATTGCAGATTCTTTATCAGGAATTGCCAAATATATAGCAGGAGCACAAAACCAGATGTTGCAGCAATATTCAAAACAAGGACTAAGGTTAGACTTATGAATATGTCAAAGAAATTTCCCTTATGAATTCAAAAGTACTACTCCATTGACAATTAGGTCTCATCGTTTTTTTCTGTTCAGATAGGTTCTAATATAGTAGTTTATTTTCTCGCCTGTGGAATTCTTGCTTCTTTGCCACTTATAATCTTTAAAAATGTAAATGGAACGTCAATTATAATCTTCTGTCTTCCTGAAATCTGTTCTTTTATTGTCCTTTCTCCTCACTAAAGTCTCTTACCCTACCACTAATCCCTTGCGTATTAGTGGCATAAAGAAAGTCATGTGCGTGTTTGTGTGAGTATGTGTGTGTGTGTGAGTATGTGTGTGTATAACTGTGTGTCCCATAAAAGAGCAGGAAGCAATAGGAAAAAGAACAAAAAATGGAGTAGAGTATTGGTGAAGAATTGTCTTGTGGCGCTTCTAATTTTAGAAATTCAGTTGAGACTTAAGAAACTTTTTTTTCTATGTGGGAAGGGAAAAAAATTAAAACAACATCCCGATTTGGATGCTTTCCGGGATACTGCAATGTTTTTTTTGGGCGGGGGGGGAGTGAAATGATTAAAAAAACTATATCCTTGAAGTATTTTTCTCATTTTGTATTTCGGCAATCTTCTCTAGCGTCAGTGTAACCCGGATATAAGAGACCCGGATATAAGAGAAACCCGGATATAAGATAGATTTTCTCTGGTCCCAAATTAGAGCCTGTGTTAATGTATATAAATTAGACCCAACCCGGATATAAGAGAAACCCGGATATAAGAGACTTCTTCACCGGTCCCGACAACTCTCTTATATCCGGGTTACACTGTAAAAGAAAAAAAAATAATTATGTCACTCAAATCCAAAATTTTAAATTCAGCTCTTTTCATGTCAAATGCGCTCAAATCCACAGTGAATATTAATCCCAAATATCGGATATTATACAATAGAAATCTCAAATAAAACATTAATATAAAACTACATAGTCCGACATTTTTTTTCCAGTCTTTTTTGTTCATCAACAGTATTTTCTTTTTCTATGAATTTCAATATGCAGGGTGTTTCAAAAAGAATACGCCAAAATCATTACACTGTTTTTTCAGGTCTATAGCATTGTAGTGGACTGAATCAGTGGTTAGTTGATAGAGTAGTTATCAAAGTTTGATTGGGTGTCAGTTTCACCGCTGTCTTTGGTATAACTTCCGGTGTAGCTGAATTGTGGGAAGATCAATCAAAATGGCGACTCCTCAGCAGAAGGCGTTTTGCGTGCTTGAGTCCAGAGCACCCACATGAAACTGTTGAGCATGAAAGAGATTCCCCTAAAGTGAACGTCTTCTGTGTTGTGTCTCAAGACAAGGTCTATGGTTCCTTTTTCTTTGAAGGAAACACCGTTATAGGACAAACCTATCTCGAAATGCTCCACAAATGGCTATTCACTTTACTGCAAGCAGATTCGAACGACTTCAGCAAGATGGAACACCACCCATTGGCATCTCGGGGTTAGAGCTTATCTGAATGAAAACGTGCCTCAGCGATGGATTAGGAGGAGAGGTGCTAAAGACCTTGCTCTTTGTGCTTGGCCTGCCAGATCTCCGGACCTCAATGTGTGTGACCATTTTCTTGTGGGGGTATGTTAAAGACCAAGTTTATGTTCCAGCACTTCCAGCAAGTATCGATGACTTGAAAAATCGAATAACAGCTGCAATCAACACGGTGGACCGTGACATGCTGAGGCGCGTTTGGGAGGAATTCTCATATCGGCTTGATGTTGTCCATGCTGCCGGTGGTGGCCACATTGAGCACTTATAAAACATGAAATGAAACTTGAATGTATATACAACACATGTGTTCATGCTAGAGGTTTGTAATTTTTTTCGTTTTTGACATATCACGTGATGATTTTGGCATATCACGTGATGATTTTGGCGGCATTCTTTTTGAAACGCCCTGTATATGTTACTTTAAACGTTATTAGGGGATACTCGTAATTGAATAGACGCTCCATTTTTATTAAACGGTGTGTATACACACCGTTTAAATAAAATGTCAAACAACGGCCGATGTTCTCCCACTTGATGGAACGCCTTCATCAAGGACCCGTGACTATTGCTTCCATCAGGGGAACCCTACGCCCTGGCTGTTTACCTAAGTATAGGAAGCCCTCTTCCTAGCGTTGCCATGTCGTCACTATATTGGCAGCAATCCTAGCTATGAAACCAATTCTACATAGTTGTGTTAAACCAAACGAGAAAGTTCCCTATCCTTTTCATATATGTCGTGTTGTTGTTTTTGTTGTTGTTGTTGTGTTAACCCAACGAGAAAGTCTCTTTTTCCCTTCCATATATGTCACCTTTTGTTGTTGCTGTTGTTGTTTGTGGTGGTTTTTTTTTTTGGTTTTTTTTATCCTTCCGGGCGTCTAGCAAACGTCCTTACCAGAAAAAAAAGCCTTTGTAGCTAGGAGACACTAAGCTACTACCACGGAGTTGAATCACCGGCATTACCGCGGTATTCATATGGTAGGGAGAAATTTCAACTTCAACTCAGACAATTTTTCCCTAAAAGCTGCTAGTTCTTTTGGAACAGATTCCGCCGTGAATGCTTTCCGGATCTTAACCTCTGCAACTCAAGGGACAATCGTTATGCTCTCTATCCACCTAATCCTCTCATAATCTTCAATTCCTGCCATCTTCTCTTTCATCCCCATCACACACCTCATTCATAGAGAACGCTATTTTCATATTGTTAACTGTGACGTTATTTTCAGATAACAATATGAAAAATAGCGTTCTCTACATTCCTCCATTTGCTAAGGAGATTCTGTTTTTTGTTATTATTAGTTAATTTCTTTAATTAAATTCATTTCGTTTTTTGCTTTGAGAAAGTCCACATTGGACGAAACGCGTCAGCAATAACTACAGTTTTCCTATTGTCATTTATATTTATAAACATATATACATATACATACATACATACATATATATATATATATATATATATATATAAATTTCAAATAAAGGTTAACCCTGTACAAGACCCGGAGGCCACTCGTTTAGAGGATTACTTTAAGTGGTAGTTTATATAGATAGGAGGGGAAGGTAACGCTTAACTCTAAACTTGAACAGGTTAAGATTGTAGTGGTCAGGTAAATATCCACTTTGAAGGCGGTTCTACAGAGCAGTGGTTCACGGGATGAAGCTGTTCGAGTGGAACTAGTTTTTGTCGATGGAATACGGATGGAATGCTAGTGGTTTGCTACTATGAAAGTGGTGTGGCGGGTCTAGACCTGGCGAAACCAAGAAATTTAGTTCGTCCGAGCACTTTCCATGGCAATAGAGATAAAGCAGTGAGAGACTGCCCACTTCTGGCCAGAGAGAGAGAGAGAGAGAGAGAGAGAGAGAGAGAGTGGAAGGTGACAAAATAATTCTTCTCCAACAAGGACTCGCTTTTGAACTTTATCAGGCCTGGAAAGTGAGGACAGGCTAGCTCCCGTCTAAATATGGCAACAGTACCCCATTTTCAGCCTGATCTGGCTCTTATAAAGATAGAAGAGCCTTGAGGAGACACGTGCTTACTGTAAAGGAAGCCGATCACTTTACCTGTATCTTTAGCGATGGATCGTGTATAGGAGTTCCACTTGAGGTTGGTTGTGAGTTTGGGGTTCAATATTCTTTCAAGGTACGGCGCCTCCTCGAGGGTACATCCGTTCATTCTGACTGGCGGTAGTTCGAGGTCTGGTCGGCGGTCGGTGATATAGTGTAACCAGTTTGGTTTTCGAGGCATGTCTAAGAATAAAAGATTGCGCCAGACTTGCTTGCATCAACTTCATACGAATTTTTTTTAACTTCACTGTTTTTCGATTTCTATAAATGAAGAGAAATGCGATAGACAATGCATGGATTTATTTTCCATGCCTCAAATATATTTGGCGTGTATCTGCGAATAATTTATGGCGGAAAACAAAGATGGCCGCTTTTATCTTGTACGCTGTTCAAGAATTATGGCCATGTATCTTATCGTTTTAATATCTATGAAAAAGTAATAATATCTATGAAGAAAATGAAAAAAAAAAACCAGAAAAATACCTTCTTTTATTTATAACGTTCTATCTCGCTATAGTAATTAACATGATAATTCATTCTCTTCTGGCGGTTACGTCCGTGTTTTCTTGCATTGCCAGTTCGATTACGGTCGCCATTGTAGTTGAGAAGATAGCGGAGCCACCAGGAATTACGAAGGATAAGATGTTTTATGCGGAAAACATTTCTGTTGATTTACATCGTAAAGTTTTACGGCGTTGTCGATCTATAATGCATATATCGGTCATAAAAAGCAGGAGAAAAAGAACAACAGAAAAGTCGTAGAGCGAAAATGGGGCAATAAGATTTTAAGGAAAATATATGGATTAAAAAGTATTGGGAAGAGTGCTGGTATAAAATGCGGAAACTGGAAATAATTTAATTAAGTAACGAGGAAAGAAGACCTAGAGAATTGGATACTCATATAACATACTCCAGGTCAAGAGGGAAATATCGAGTAAAATTAACAAGCGTGTGTAAATGGTTGGCACTTCAGGACAGTAGAAAAGCAAATATCGCTCAGAGTGGAGAGCCATGATCGCCTATGCCCTTATACTTTCCAAAAGCTAAGCAAAGTATTAAGAAATAGGAAAAAAATCATTCGGAAGAAAGAGTGCGGAATTATGATGTAATATTTGTAATGATGTAACACTATTATGTAATATTATGTAATAATGATGTAATATTGTGTAATAATGATGTAATATTATGTAATGATGCAATACTGTATACAATATTATGTAATAATGGTGCAACATTTTATGCAATATTATGTAACAATGGCATAATATTATTATGTAATATTATGCAATAACAGTGCAATATTATTATGTAATATTATACAATAACGATGTAATATTATTGTTATATTATATAATAATGATGTAATATTATTATGTGCTATTATACAATATTAATATTATTATGTAATAGTATACAATAATGATGCAATAGTATTATTATTGTGCAATAATGACATAATATTATTGTGTCATATTATGTAATGATGCCGCAATATTATTATGTAATATTATGTTATATTGGTGTGATATTATTATGTAAATTTATGTAACCACGCTGTAAAATTATTACGTAATATGATGCAATATGACGCGATGTTAATATGTAATATTATGTACTAATGGTGTGATATTATTATGTAATAATATGTAATAATGATGTAATATTATTATGTGACATTATGTAATAATGTTGTAATACTATTATCTAATAATGATATGGTGTTCTTATGCGATATTATGTAATAACGATGTAATGTGATGTTATGTAATAATGATGTAACACTCTTATGTAATAGTATGTAATATTGATATTGATTGTAATATTATTATGTGATATCATATAATAATGATGTGATATTATTATGATGCAATATTAATCATCTGATATGACAATGAATGCTGGGAAATTATCTCTCAGATGAAGAAGAAAGAAACTAGAGGCCATAGAAATGTGTTTCTATAGAAAGCATGCTGGGAAAATATAGGGAACGAGGAATTTTTAAAGAAAAATATTTTTAAAAAAAAGACGCTTATACTTAGAATCAGAAAAAGACATTTGAATTATCTCGAACATAATGAGGAAAGAAGGCTTGGAAAATTCGACACTGACAGGACGTAATAAAGTTAACAAGGACAGAGAGAAGCAATGCGCAACCTACCTAAGGATGCAAATGGATGTCAAAAAAAGGGACTGGAGGAGATGGTGAAAACACAAAAACTTACAAAGGACAAGAAGTTGTGGAGAGCCATGATCGCGGAGGTCTAAAAATAGTCACGGCACATAAAATAAGAAGAATGAATTTCGATTGTTTCCCTACAAAACTGTGCATCGTTCAATGCTAGTATCTTAAATGTTTACAGTTTAACCCATTACCTGCCAAGAGCCCCGTTTGGGGATCTGTTAAAATTAAACTCATTACATGTTATTCCTTGTATTTACATTGAATTGCTTACATACATTGCATTTGCAGAGGTATATTTTACAACACTTAGCCTTTAAAGTTTTTATTATTAGCCGTAAGAAGACACATTCTGTCATAATTTTGCATTTCACGAGTAGAAAAATAATGACTATTTTGAAAAGTATTTTTTTATTATTTCTAATCAATATTATTTTTTGATGTTTTATACACATATATATTTGATGTTCTTGTTTCTATAAAGTTTTAAAGTACCAGCTATTCGAAGAAAATTTTAATATTGTATGTTGTTTTAAATCCTAAGACACCTGTCTGGACCAAATATGCACATTAAAAAAATTGGCAGTTAATGGGCTAATCATCTTTTTTTTTTTTGACTTGATTTATTTTGGAAGGATATTAGAATAATACAGAACTTATGTTGGGAGAAAACCGCCAGTCTGTGGATAGAAAATTCTCAAATATAGAAATTTGGCGTAATAGGTCTTCTCATCAGGATTTGTTATTTTATTGAGGCCACAACATTAATATAAAAGATATATATATATATATATATATATATATATATATATATATATATATATATATATATACATAATTATTCACACAAAACTAATGCAAAAGGTTAATGATTTTAAAAATCATTAACCTTTTGCATTAGTTTTGTGTGAATAATCATATTATTTGTAAATTGATTGTTTATTGTATATATATATATATATATATATATATATATATATATATATAGATAGATAGATAGATATTATTAGTGGTAAATATACACATACATATGCAATCATATATCTAAAATATATAAATATATATAGATACATACATACACATACATATATATTTGTATAAAAAATAATTCCAAGAGGATAGAATCCAAGTAGAACTCAATGTCCAGGACAGAGTAAGGATATAATAAAAAGGCTTAAACACTAATAACCACGGAATATTAGTGTTTAAGCCTTTATTATTATTATTATTATTATTATTATTATATATACAGTGTAACCCGGATATAAGAGACCCTGATATAAGAGAAACCCGGATATAAGAGAGATTTTCTCTGGTCCCAAATTAGAGCCTGTGTTAGTGTATATAAAATAGACCAAACCGGATATAAGAGAAACCCGGATATAAGAGACTTCTTCTCCGGTCCTGACAATTCTCTTATATCCGTTTTTGTATATATATATATATATATATATATATATATATATATATATATATATAAGATATTCAGATGATACGGTGTTTATAGAACACACACAACGTGAATTACAGGAAATCCGACAGAAAATAGTAAAAGAAGGCAAGAAGAAAGGACTAAACAACAATTGTAAATGAAAATGTCAAGTCGTCGGCAAAAAGAGAGCCTGTGATGCGAATTACAAATAAGATCAAGCAAGTACAAAAATATAAATATCGATGTAAAATGCGACACCGAAATCCGAAGACGCATTAAGATAGCGAAAGATGCCTTCCAAAAGCTAAGCAAAGTATTAAGAAACGGGAAAATACCTAGGAAGTATTTTAACAGAGATCGAAAAATGCGACACCGAAATCCGAAGACGCATTGGAATAGCGAAAGATGTCTTCCAAAAGCTAAGCAAAGTATTAATAATCGCTATAAACATAGAAAATAGCACTGAATCTTTATTTAATATAGGTCGTCCTATATGGAGGTAAATTATGGATATTCTAACTACAAATGAAGAAAAAAAATAACACAACATAAGTGCGGTTTTACAGAAGGATGCTGGGAATATCATGGATGGAAGATGTCAGCAACGACGAAGTTTTAGAGAAAATGGAAACAAAAAACGCACTAATACTTAAAATCAGAAAGAGACAGCTGAGTGAGGAAAGAAGGCTTAGAAAATTTGACACTCACATGACAAATTGAAGGTAAGAGGGACAGGGAGTAATATAACCTAAGGGTCTTGTGTAAATAGTTGGCAGAAACTAGGAGTGACAGCGAAAAGACAAACATTGTTCAGAGCTAAGAAGGATGGGAAATAGTGGAGAGCTATGTTTACCAACGCCTTAAATAGAAAAAGAATTACACTTTTGTAATCAACTTGGACATAACGATATGTCGCCCGTACAGTATACACGCTGGCTTTAAGGGTATGTACATAAGAGAGAAATAAGGGTATGTTTATAAGAGTAAGAGAAATAAGGGTAAGTATATAAAGGAGAGAAATAAGGGTATGTTTATAAGAGAGAAAAAACAAGGGTATGTATATAAGAGAGAAATAAGGGTATGTTCGTAAGAGAGAGAAAATAAGGATAAGTTTATAAGGCTATGCATATAAGAGGGAAAAATAAGGGTATGTATATAAGAGAGAGAAATACAAATAATATTCAAACCCATCTTTCATAGATTATGCAAGTGTTCAATAAAATACGACGCAAAGAACTTTTGGAAATGTCATATATTAGGAGAGACGGCAAACTGTCAAACATTACTAAGAGCTACAAAAGACAGGAAAGTATGGAGAGCCATGACTACCAAAGTCCAGTAGGCAGGGAGACATAGGAGAAAAAGAAGGAGAAGATAAACATGCAGGCGTTATACTTTTCTTTTTCTTTTTTTTTTTTTGTAGCTATAATGAAGTATTCGAATTTGGTTTTATTCCCTTACCAATCTCTAACGGTCTATAAAATATGAGAAGACAGAATATCAGACATGATCGCTTTCTGGTTTTATGGTTTTCTTCAAATTAAGTCACTCATATTATATTTCGAGCTAAAAATATATATATATATATATATATATATATATATATATATATATATATATATATATATATATGGGGAGAAAAACATATATACACACATATTTATGTATATATGTGATACGCACACATAGATATATATATATATATATATATATATATATATATATATATATATATATATATATATATATATATATATATATATATGTATGTATAATTGGAAGTCGATTGATTTTAAAAAAAACGATACATAATTTAGGAAGCGTTATCATATTTCAAGCTGTCTGTTGTTCTAGACCCAAATTTAGACACGTGACTTTATTCATATATATATATATATATGTCTGTGTGTATGTATGTATGTATATATATATATATATATATATATATATATATGCATGCAGATATATGTGTATATATAGAGGTATATATATATATATATGTATATGTATATGTATATATACATATATCTATATATATATTATCTATGTATAAATATATATATATATATATATATATATATATATATATATATATATATATATATATATATATATATATATATATATATATATAAACA
>CAHIKZ030001030.1:100000-145000 GCA_903632075.3 Acanthosepion pharaonis
ACAATAAAAAAAAAATATTTAAATTTTAAAAAATATTTAATTAAATATTTCAGAAACACTGGGTTGTATATTAATATTTTTTGTTTTATTATTTCAATTAGGTTCCTCGACTAGTTTCGGCCAGCACACGGCCATCATCAGGAGAAACAAAAAAACCCTGCTTCTTAGTAGTAGTGAACTACAGGAATTAATGACTGTTTCTGAAGAAAATGAATTAAATGGACTCTTTCAAGTCTGGACGAAGTATTTTGAGGCACAAAATGCATTTATTCTCAGGTTCCTCTAGTATTTTTTTAAGGTTATCTTTTCTACAAACATCCCCCACACACACACACATATATATATATATATATATATATATATATATATATATATATATATATATACAGGGTGGCGATAAAGTCACTTAACAGTTACTTATAATAAAAACGCAAAGTTCTGAAGCAGATTGCTTGTAGTTTTAAGATTATCGGTAATTAATTTACTAGTGTTTACTATACCATTTTATTGTTATTAACAAGAAACATTTAACAATAAATATCTGAAACGATAATTAATTGCTTTGTCTTAATTGTTATTGTAACTAACTGTATTGTGATTTATTACCACCCCGTATATATATATATATATATATATATATATATATATATATATATATATAGAGAGAGAGAGAGAGAGAGAGAGAGAGAGAGAGAGAGAGATATATATATATATATATATATATATATATATATAGAGTATATATATGAAATGGTACCTCACTTCCTCACTTCGTTAATTTTACATATACTTGATGCAGTCCGTCAAAAATGTGTGAATTTCTTTTCATTTTTCATTTCAACCTTTGGAAGTAAAGTCTGATGACCCAAAGCCCTTTAAAAGAGTTCTGGTGAAATAACTTATTACATGGAACCTTAAAGTGGTCTGTTTTATTCAAACATATATATATATATATATATATATATATATATATATATATATATATATATATATATATATATATATATGTATGTATATATATATATATATATATATATATATATATATATATATATATATATATATATATATATATATATATATATATATATATATATATATATATATATATTGCTTTTATTTGCTCTACTTAGCGTATTGAACACTTTTGTTATTTTACTTACTCGTTTCAGGTTTTTTTTTCCTTGGACTCTGAACGTAGATTCTAGACGATTATTTTCACGGGAAATATATGTTCTTAATTCTTTCTTTTTTCTCTCTTGGGTATTGGTTTGTTGATTTACAAGCTAAAACACCTAAGGTTTTGCCGGACGAGTACTACTGCTTATATTGATAAGATTATTATATATATATATATATATATATATATATATATATATATAGAGAGAGAGAGAGAGAGAGAGAGAGAGAGTGAGAGGGAGATATGAGGTATTGTATATATTGCACGCTCTGGTCTTCTTCAGGTGATAGACGCCGTCCTGGGTATGACGATAAACTACATCCACGTCCAGGGTAAGACGATAAACTAAGTCCAATAGCAAGGTGGAACCACCTCTAAATTGCTGGTGTTCCCAGGTCCATCCTGACCCTGGGTGGTAGCACTTGTTAGGGTCCCAGATATGGACAAATAGTTAACCCCAAGACTGAGGTAAAAAGCATTATAAAAGTGTAAAAATAGGTTTTAATACCAGAAATATTTTGTAAAAAATTATTACCAGAAATAAATTTTTGAAGGAAAGAAACAATTACCAGCAATACGTTTTTGAAAAAAAAAATATTATCAGCAATACATTTTTTAAAATAATATTACTATTTATACATTTTTTTGGAAAAAAATATTAACAGAAATAGGTTTTTGATATTACAAGGAAAAAAAAGTTGTCGGCATTAAATGACCCATTGAGGTTGATATGCCGTAAAACAAAACAAAACAAAAACAATCAGGTGATAGACGTTAGAATTTTGAACCCAATCCTTTATTTAGTCCAGTGGTAGGATAGATTGTACATAGCACGTGAAACTAGAACAATCTACCCTCGTGGGCTAAATAAAGAATTCGGTCCGAAATTCCAGCGTATATCACCTGAAGTATGCCGGAGCGTACAACGGTCGAGACGTCGTTAATATGTCAATAAAGATGAGGACAACAGTCCGATTAATGTAAAATATATATATATATATATATATATATATATATATATATATATATATATATATATATATATATATATATATATATATCGGTCTGACCCACTACTAAAAAATCAATTTCGAAATATTCAAATGATCAGACTTGAGAATTTGGGGTGGGTAAAACTGAAAGATAATTTGACGAATGCTGTGTTAAGTGTGTTGAACAGCGTGAGCATATGCAGAATATAGTGTACGTGTCATGGCTGGGTCATTCTCATTGGTCGGGCTGAGAACCTTTCAGCACTAAGTAAAAATCTTTTAATCTCGTGTATATTATTAAGCATTGTAAATACATTCTCGTGGAGTTTTAATTCCGGCTTCGAATTCTACCGATGAATTCAAACCTTGCGAAAATAAAAAAAAAAAAATAAAAATTTAAGAAATACAAAATTAAAATAAAATAAAAAAGTTACCGCGCTTTTATCAAGGAATTCGATAGAGATCTGATTTATAGAAGCGTAATGTCACTTCTTTTTTATTGATTACTCATACCTTTTGGCATGACTGTAGCTGCCGAAGAACTCTTGCTTGAAATCACACGGGAATCTCGCATCTGTCCTGCCTTCAAACTGGTTCGCACACATCTTTTCCAGTCCGCTTGACGACGCGCGCTTCCCGCTTTTAAACTACTTCTGTTATTGCAATGGAAGAAGCAGACGATAGGGAGTTTGCGAACAGCGATACGTGTCTTAGCTAGAGTTGGATGGACGCCATGATTTATTTGAAAGAATAGTCGATTTTTATTTTATTTATTTTTTTTTTTCATAGTCCGATTCTTTTAACTGTGTTTTGTTCGAGTTACTGTCATTATCGTTAGAGCAAGCAAAGGATGTGCGGGTGGTGTATCGGATATCGGTGTGGTAAATGGAATTGGAGAACCGCGTTCAAATTCTGTGTTACTCAGTTGTTTTCACTTTCGCGCAAAGGGATTTGAAAAGAGAGAGAGAAAATAAAAAGCAAAACAAAAAATACACCAGATGGCGAGAGGCGACACAAGAATACTAGCAGGTTTCCGGCATGAAAGTAAGTAGCCGCTCTCGACGAGTGAGGGTGACCATCATCAGTAAGCTGGGGTAGAGTCAAAAGAGAATTAAGGAACTATGAAAAGCCGCTGAGAATCAGTGAACTATGGTAAATACGAGCTTATCTTTACATACCCTTGCTTGTTGCGGCGTAACACACCCGTAACCACGACCTCCTCATAATTACAGCTTAAATTCGAAAGTAAACTACTCTCTCTAGCCGTGTACATTACCTATGTAAGGGAAGCAAAATTCCAAGACGTGGGAAAGCCCCCCCCAAAAAAAAAACTCCACTGTCTTTCCAAAGAATATATAATGAATTAATTTTAGAGGTCCATTGGTTGGTTGGTTGTTTTGTTTTATGGCATATAAAAACCTCAATGGGTCATTTAATGCCAACAAAAATTGTTTAAATAGATTCATAGCGATGGTTTAGAAAAAAAAAGGTGCGTATGTAAACATATATATTTGAACCATTTTTCAATTACTCATATTTTTGAGTAGAATCCAACATCTTAAGAATGTATAGCTGTTTGCATTACTGATATTTTTTTTAAAGTATTACTAATAATAATTTTTCCTTCAAAAATTATTGCTAGTAATATTTTTTTTTTTATTACAAAGTATATCTGGTATTAAAACCTATTTTTACACAAGTTTGGGTGTTAACTATTTGCCCATAGCTGGGACCCTAACAGGTGCTACCACCCCGGTTCAGGGTGGACCTGGGAACACCAGCAATTAAGAGGTGGTTCCACGCTCCTCAAAACCTTCTCATCAGAGGCCTTGCAGTTGGATGTAGTTTATGGTCTTACCCAGGACGCGGATGTAGTTTATCGTCATACCCAGGACGAAGGACACATTGGATAAGTCTGAGAAAAAATAATAACAGTCTAAACGTAACATTTATCAAAGACAACCAAAACATTCAGAGAAAAGCGATTCCAAAAATTGCAATATGAGTAAAAACATATATTGACAACACGACAACCAAAACATTTGTTAATGAGTCGTACACAGTGTCCTCAAGGACAGAGAAAAGCGATATTTAACAACAAAATAACGTCATCCACAGACAATTTGATCATCTGGTAAAAACATATATTGACAACAACAAAATTGCAATTCTACGAGCACTGACGGTAGGAAAAAAATGGATTTTGCTGAAAGACATGAGGGGGTTAATCAATTCGCATCCACTAAGTCGTAACAGATATCCGTTCCCAAGGACATGTATTTCAGGATTTATATATATATATATATATATATATATATATTTTACAAAAAAACACATGGGGTTATTTTGAACATTTGTATAAACATTTTTGATATAAACATTTTATATATATATAACGAAAAAATCCACAGACAGACTGTTATATATAGTTCATTTTTTTATGTTTGTGGTTATTTAGACATCCGTATTTGCCTCTAGTTTAGATAAACAGAAACCAGCCTGAATTGGAAATTTTCAGAAAATATTCGTTCTTTGGAGAGTCCTATACGAACCGTCATTAAGCTTTAACCGTCTCGGCGGCAGACAAGGTCAATTTACTGGGTCAAAGAACGAAAGAGGATTTATTTTTAAAATTGGTCGGACCGCCTTAATATATATATATATATAAAACCGACAAAATGGTGAAAACATCAGACGACTGTTCAACAGATAACTAGCAAGAAGAGTCATTCAAGCCAATATTAGCTGGTTTACAATCATTGAATTAATTTTTCTCTGAATAGTCACACAAACACCAAAAATTTTTTACCGCTGCCGGCACAAGGTCGAAAATACTACGTTTCCTCTTTTTATTCCCCAGTCAGAGAGAGCAATCAACATAAGATAATTACCAAAACATGAAATTGATATTTAAAGGTATATATATATATATATATATATATATATATATATATATATATATATATATTCAAGTTCTTTATATGAAAGACTCGTGGGGTTATTTTCAACATTTTATATGTAAATGTTGTATATCGCTTTGTTAATGAAACTAAACAATTTACTCGTAAATACAATAAATTTGAGGACCCCGAACAATGTAAATAGTATAAAAAAAGACATACTTTAATAGCCGGGGACTACATTATATATATATATGTTAAAGACATTATTTTTTTGACGGACACACATGTTTAGTGGTTTTTTTTGTTTTTTATAGATCAAACAAACAATTGTTTTCAATATTATGAGTCTCTACCGACTGAATAGTATTTTATTATAAATAATTATCATGTCTGTTTATTCTGAATGTAAAATAAAAGAAAAATTAAGACAACATTTACCGGTGAAAAAAAGTGGATGTTTGGCCTGAATGTCTAAGAAATTTCATAGAAAATAACACGTTCTTTGACACACATTCGAACCTGCATCCTATACGAAACCGTCATTTATGCTAACGAAGAGGATAGACTAAATTTTTTTTTAATTGTTTTTTAAAAATTTTCCATCGTTCGGCCACAAAGAACCTTGTTTTTCGGCAGACAAAGGTAAATCGAATTCTGCGCGTTTTACTGCTTAATTTGGAAAACTTCAATCTTCCATGAAACTTTCAAAACTATTCACAGATGATAATATATAAGTTTTTTTTTAAAAATTGTATAATTTGGACCAATCAGTTTTAGATTACAATAAAAGTAATTAAGCAAAATGTTTTTTTTGGTTTTTTTTGTTTATAGTCGAAAACAGCTGTGAATAAATTATAAAACAAATATATTATTTACTTAAAGCTTTACGGAAGACTGAAATCAAAAAAATTTTTCCATTGAATACTTTAATTTAAAAAGATTTTAAAAATTATTTGAGTTCATCATTGTTCTCCGCTTTGAAAATTTAATTTGGCCAGATTAGCCATTAATTTTTGTCGAAACACGTATGGAGACCAAGTTAATTTGAGTTTTCAATTTCATTTGAGAAGAGTTAAGCCCTTTACTTTTTGAAACTAAGAAGTATCATTTCTTGAGAAATTTAACTACTGCTAAACTTTAATTTATATGATCTTATTTTTATATTAATCTCAGTTATGACATTTTTTCCATAAATGAAATATCAAAATTAATAAAATGAATGGAAATACAAATAACACAGTAAAATGTAATAAATGTACATAAAATTATAGTATTTTATGTACACTTCTGATAAAATTTCATAAGAAAGGTACCTAAATTAATTAGATACCTTTATGGAATTAACACATTAATTCCATGTTATTTTACACGCGCGCGAATTTCTCCTCCCTTCCTTTCACACTCGCGCGTGTGTGCACACGTTTTCCCCCCTTCCTTTCTCTTTCAGTCAGACATAGCAGTAAGCCATTTTCTGTTGCTGATTGCAAACGACCAGCTGCTACTGATGTTTATGCAAATTAGATTTTGAATCTTTTCCCGCGCGTTTCGCGGCGTCTCAAACGGCCAGCGTTTGCAAACCAGTTGTTCTGAGTAGACGGGCAACTCATTTATTCCGTGCCCTTAACCCATATGCGGGCCGGAATATCTTATCTCACACTTTACCAAGACTTCTTCTCGTCTTGAAGCTGCCCGCAGGTCAGACCTTCTCCGTCTTCGACCAGAAGACGTTCGAGACACACGACACAGTCGTGAGCAAAACTTCGTATTCAACAAGTGGCTTATTTTTATCCCTCGTCACTACGTCAGTCAATCTTAAATACAGACAGGGATATCTTACTGACGAACAGACATTCTTCGTCCTTTCTGGACTCGCCATAATTAACTTCTCATAGACGATGCAACCAACCGCAAATAACTCTTCGTCCTTTTGGCTAGACGTCCACAGCATTCCGTTAAAATTTTCAACAGTTAATTCAAGACCTGACCGAACTCTGAGACCCTACTTTGAACCTGAACATAAAAAAGAAAAAACACAAAATCACATACACTCTCAACGCCAAAAAAATCCACAGTGAGTACTCCTTTCTATCTGTGCGCACATACACCTCGTGTTTAACGAGTTCCTTTTTCCAGAACCTTATAAAACCCTTTTCCCGCCTTGTTCATCTTGCATTTCTATTTAGGCGCTAAACTTTTCCTTGATCTCGTACCACGAGATAATCTACTTGTTTCCATCTAATAAAAGTTACACATGTTTTACAAACAGACGTCTTTGTCATTTTATTCCGGCTATCTCTTTGATGTTTATTAATTTATGCACTTGTTGATTGACCCCTTTCCTCTCACTGTTCATTCACATTTTTTTTTTTTTTTTATACATTGCTTGTGGACTCGGTAGTTAAGTGTGGTGTCTGGCACAGGGCCACTTCGTAATAAACCAGCACTGCACCCTACCGGGTCTGAAACACCTTTTTCTTATGAAATTTAATCTCACTATTAACAGTCTTATTTTTTAATTTCTTTATATTTTCCATAAAGCATCGTAAACGTAAAAATGAAAGCTAAGTACAAAAAAAAATTTAAAAAAAATAAAAAATTAGAGCGCTGAAAGTTTTCCTAACGATTAAAAAATGTAAAAAAATACCCCCAAAATACTTTGATCTTTCCTCTTTAATAATAATATGAACATTAGACGATAAAATTTTGTTTTCGTCAAGTTCGGCGTCTTTTTCATCATGTTATGCTCATTTGTTTACATTTTCGTGGGTGAGTTGTCCCCCTTCCATTCTCACGATGTGTCTTAATCGCGTTTTCAAATTGATTTTATTAAAAAGCAACTGTCTTTTTCCCATTTTCGGCCCCGTTAGATCCACCACAAGGTAATTTTATGTAGTCCTGTGAAGTTTTGTTGAAATCGGCTAAAAAATATAGGAAATTCGATCCAACATATAAACGTTACAGACACACACACACACACACACAACCTGCGTTTTATAATAAGTAAGATACCTTATGAATGTTTTGTCTCATGGAACGATGAAAGTTCTGCATTCGAAAAGATCCATCGTTTGATACCAGAAGAGGGTCATATGATCTTTCTTGTTGCCTGTGCCCGTCCTGGTGGTGAAAAGATACAAAAAGCCTCAGATTTCCCACTGAGGTAGCAGAAAGACGGGCCGTGATTAGATGTTTTTTTTTCCTTTTATCCAATCCGGAGCTCTCTTACATATAGTGTTTGTTTGAGGACACATGGCACTGTGTATAAAGGCGTTAGTTACAGCCAGTGACAGGACCCAAATATTGTGAGTTCAATACCCGGTTAAGGCAGTGTAGAACTTTCAGAGGGAAAATTAACAGGAAATAACTGATAATTGACATCTATTAAACATGGCACGTGGAACTAGAACAGTCTACCCCCAGTGAGCGAAATAAAGGGTTCAGTTCGACATTCCAACCACCTGAAGAAGGCCGGAGCGTACAACTGCCGAAATGTTGTAATAAATATGGAGACGAAAATGAGGACAATAGTCCGAATAATGTAAATAATGTACATAATACCTCATCTCAAATATATATATATATATATATATATATATACATATAAATATATATATGCGTAGAAAGGATTTTTTTATATATATTATGCCTCATTTTCTACAATTTTGCAACACGAGTGGATATTTTCACATAGTATTAAAATGAATTAATAAATTAAAATAAAATGAATTTTAATAATATTGTGGCACCCTGCATTATTAGAAAACTAAAAAAAAAAAGATATTCATAAAAATATGATTTGATTTTTATTCGGTTTATTAACCAGTTGTTAGTTATTTAGAGACGAAGAATAATTGAGTTTTGAGAATAATTCTCTAATTGTATTTAGGCGATCCGAAAGAAAGAAAAAGAAAAAAAAAAAAAAAGAAATAATAAAAAGAAAGAGAAGGAGAAGTGGATAGTGCGAAACCCGGTCATAAGTAAAACTAAAACGACACAGGTGTCAAAAGATATCCAGGTCAAAGTACCTGACCGAAATCCACGGAAAAACAGAAATTGTTATATTTGGTTGAAAGGATAGAGTTTAGAAATAATGATACGAAACGGGGTAGTGGGGGCGATTGATGCATAACAGATGTCGGTCAAGCACCTGACCTACTTTCGTGTCCGCGGAGTATGGGAGTTTATTATCAATTTGGTTGAAGAAATAAGATTTTAAGAACAATGAAAAAAAAATATTAATAAGTGACAAACGAAAAGGGTGTCATTGAGATGAGAGGTGACCGCTGGGAATTGTATACGAAAACAAGACATTGGTACACAAATCCTGACCATTTCTAGAGTTGAAGATAAGAACCCCCACGATGATGAGTGAAGATATTTTCAATTCAGATAATTAAGATTTTGTTAACAGACCCGAGCGAAAGAAAGAGGTGAAAGCAATTGTTTTGGCTCACAGAGGGCGCCGGCAGGGTGAGAAAAATTCTTCCTGAAGTCACATCTAATTAGCGGCGGGCTATTTTGACAAATACCGCGTACGAAAAGGACAATTTGGATTTTGTTTTTTTGTTTTTCAAGGTGTTTCTTCCCCAGAACAAAGCCCCGGATTGACCACGCCCGATTGGAGACGTCACGAAGGAAGGAGGGAAGATACCGACCAGAGTCTCATTAGCCGAGGGCGGTCACGTGATGTGAGGGAGGAGGAGAGACGCCCGACCAGGGTCTCATTGGCCGAGAGCGGTCACGTGATGTGCGAGGGAGGAGGAAAGACGCTCGACCAGGACCCCATTGGTCGAGAGCGGTCACCTGACATACGAGAGACCAGGGAAGGGCATGCGCCCCCCCAGAGGCACTGTAAGGAAGTAGGAGTGAAAGTAAGAGCGATAATGGGAAATCAGAAATAATGCGACTTTTGGAATTATCAAGAAAACCCTGGCGCCGACAGACCCACCCCAGTTTGTTACGGCGTCAATAAAAGCAGGACCCCAATCGACAGAAATCAGTCGGAGTCGGAGTTGCAGCTGGAGGGCGGACAGCGAGGGAGCTTGAACGCGGGCAAGAGAATCCGGAGTGAAGAAATTCGTCCCCTTTCGAAGGCAAGAAAGTTGGGAAAGAAGGTTGGGGCAGGCCAAACAGGAGAAATCAGTTCAGCCCCAGCCCAAGTTCGGACCTTGGCGAGAGAAATTGCAGGACGGACGAAGTCGAAAGGAAAAGTTGCGCCTAAGAAGAAGTTGAAATCAAACCAAGCCTAAGGCCAAACAAGACAAGGAAGAAATTCAGTTCAACCCGGACGGCAGAAATTCGTCCAAGAAGAAAAGTTCGGACCTTGGTCGAAGAATAAGCTCGTCCAACTCAAGCCAGGACGGACGAAGAAGAAGAATCAGCCGTGAACGACTGGTAGAGATCAGCGAAGAAGTGTCGAAACCAAACCACACCCCGAGGATGCAAAATTCGTCCAAGACAAGTCGAAGTTGAATAAATTGGTCCAAGTCCCAAAAGCCTAAAATAGGAAAATTTTCGTCCAACCCATTTCGAATGAAAAGGTTGTTCCTTTTTTTCAGTAATTTTTGGCCTCGTGAGTTTTTTCTTTTCTTGTGTGCGTCCAATCACCGAAGAGAAGTCGAACTCGGCGCATGACGGCGAGAAGTTTGATCCGTCTGTCTAAGATCTAAACAACTGGTAGGCAGATCATCGCCCAGTGTCGAAACCAAACCACGAGTTGGGACAGGGCAAAAATCATCTAACCAAAGGGTTAGAACGTCAACTTGGAGCCGCGAACGAGATCGAACGACAGAGTCGACGCTGCGACAAGGGGAGGGGTCACGTCACAAATGATGCCGTGACCAAAGGATCGACCTTTGGGCAGCCACGTCACGTCACAAATGGTGCCGTGACCAAAGGATCAACCCTGAGACAGCCACATCACGTCACATCGATCGACCGCCGTTGCTGAGAAAATTCAGATAGGACTCAAAACGACCCGGGACCGAAAGGAACGAGAACAGAATCGTCTGTAAGGTAGGACACTTTATTTTATTTCCCAACCTCGATTGTTGCTGCATAGATTGTCTTTCTCTTTAGATATGTCAGACTATGATTCAGATAGAGCAGTGGGGGATGAAGAGGGAGTAAGACAAGGTTTGTCAGTTGATTTAAGAAAGCTGTTAGGTGGACCGAGGGTCCCAGCATTTGACGGCAGCGGGAAAGAATTTAAAAACTGGCTGGCAATCCTGGAAAGAGCCGAGTTATCTACGAACTTTCAGACCACGAAACCCTGTATTTGGCATACGATGCCACAAAGGGAAAGCATCTGAATTCATGAAGGAGCTCTTGGAGAGTCAACCCCACTTATCTTGGGAAAGGTTAAAGGGACTATTGACCAAGGAATTCGCCGACGAAGGAACGGTTATAGAGGCCATGAGGGCCCTCCTAAAACTGACACAGCTGCGGGATGAAACCCCGGGAGAATTGGGGGACCCGAGCAGGGAAGCTGTCATCATTAGCCTTCCCGGAAGTGGTCAGAGACAATGCGGTTATGCAGGCCCAACTAGCGGACCTGTATGTAGAGGCGCTAAGTGACGAACGTGTTCGTCACGACGTACTAAAAGAGGAACCGCTGAGACTGTCGGCAGCAATAGAGCTGGCCAAGGAGAGCCAGGGCGTGTGGGAAAAGGTGAAGAGGTGTGGAAGGAAACAGATACTAAGTCAGGAGGCCGGAAGAAGGGGGGTAGGCGGAAGATTCCCCGCGTGGAATCAGAAGGTTAAAGTAGAAGTAGATCAGGCTGAAGTATGGGAAGAAGACCCCAATAGAAAGGCATGGTCGACCAGGCATGGCTTTTATAAGCCCACGCTGGGTCGATACGGGCTGGTCTGCTGGACCTGTGGGCACGAGGACCACAGGGCGGCGGAATGTCCGACGAAGTGGGGGTTGCCCCAGACTTCAATCAGGACAGATGCACCAGATGTGGTAAGAAAGGACACCTGGCCAAGTGGTGCGGGCTGAGGAAGGGTGCCCCACCGATATTAACAAAGAAGGCTGAGCGCAAGAGACCGGCCCAGGGAAAAGCCAGCGGGCCACCCCGGAATTAAGAGGGAGGGTGGCCCAGTTAAAAAGAAGAGAAATAAAAGCTTCGACCAGTGGTCGGGCGAACCGCTTGAATAAAGGACGGGTTCCTCCGAGCGTAGACACAAGGCCAACCCAGTTGAAAAGGAAAAGAGCAAAATGTTGGACATGTGGTCGGGCGGGCCACTTTGCGGCAAGCTGTCCAACAAGAAGGTGCTGGTTTTGCAGGAGGCCAGGACACCTGAAAAGAAACTGTATCCTTAGAAACGGCCGCGGAAGACTGGGCGAGGTCCGGCCGGGGTCGCCCAGGTGCAGGGGGCGCAGAACTCCACCCCATGAGAAAAATGAAGGTGATTTATTACTACCGGCACCTATGGCTGGGTTAACCCAAGGGTGGGGACCCAGGAAGAGGAAAGCTCAAGTGTTCTCTTCGCTAACGCAAGAGAAAGAACTATCCTGTAGAGCGGAGATAGGGGGTAGGGAGATGAGGGCTCTGGTGGACACAGGAGCATCTGTGTCATTGATGAGAGAGGAAACATACAGGCGGGGTGAAACGGAAGAGAAGGTTACGGGAAGTGGACATAGAGGTCACACAAGCAGATGGAGCCCCCTGAAGATAAAAGGGATGGTGAGGCTCCCCGGTGAGGATTGGGAAAGTAAGAAACACCCAAAATTTTACGTAACCCCCGACCTGTGTACGGAGGCAATCTTGGGAGAAGATTTGCTCCGGAGCCAGAGGGCCCAGATTGAGTTTAACCCCACTGTGTTGGTGGTGAATGGCGAGAGAACGCCATTGGGATGCCCACCAGAGGAAGAGATAACCATAGTGGTGGAGGAAGATGTAAAGTTACCTCCTAGGACCGCAGTGTCGGGAAAGGGTAGGTTAATAACAGGAAAAAGGGTATGGAGAGGACCTCTGCAGTTGGTCCCCGTAGAAGGAAAGGGCCTAGAAGATAGCGAGGTAAGGCGAAACGGTAGTGGAGGCAGCCGAAATGATGGTGAAACAAGCCCAAAAGACTATAAAGGTTAGGAGAGGGGAGGAGATAGGAAGAGCACTTCCCCTACGAACTCTGAATCGGGTGAGATTCGAGGAGGAACGAAGGAAGCTAGTAGAGCAAACAGAAGGAATCTTAGATGAAGATATATTAGCACCGGATCAATTTAGAACCAGAGTGGGGGGTCTGTTAAGGGACAATCGAGATGTGGTGGCCCAGTCAGACAAGGAACTAGGTCAGACCCACACAGTCGAAATGAAAATCGACACCGGAGACCACCCCCTGTGAAATTAAAACCCTACCGGACACCTATACATAAAAGACCCTTGTAGAAGAGGCAGTAGAGGAAATGTTGGAAGCTGGGATGATCGAAAGATCGATCTCCCCTGGAGCTTCCCAATAGTAATAGTAGATAAGAAAGATGGCGGGCACCGTTTCTGTGTAGATTTTAGAAAGCTAAATTCTATATCGAAGCCGTTGGCGGTGCCATTGCCATTGATAGACGACATTTTGGCATTGTTGGGGAAGGCAAAGTGCTTTCTCTACGTTGGACTTGAGGTCCGGTATTGGCAGGTAGCCCTTGATGAGGCTGACAAGGAGAAGGCCGCATTTGCGTGTCACCTGGGACTGTTTCAGTTCAGGGTGATGCCATTCGGTTTAGCTAATGCCCGGGAGTCTTCCAACAGCTAATGTCAATAGTGTTAGGAGGATACGAGAGCTTTGCCATGGCGTATTTGGACGATATCTTAATATTTTCGGAAACAGTGGAACAACACTTTTTCCATTTAAGACAAGTGTTGGAAGGGTTAAGGAAACACGGCTTAAAATTAAAATTGTCAAAGTGTCAGTTTCTGAAGGAAGAGACTAGATATTTAGGCTTCGTCATAAACGGGGACGGTATTAAACCCGACATGGATAAGGTAAGGGTCATAAGGGAAATGCCAGAGCCTAAGACAGTGAGACAGTTAAGAGATTTTATAGGAGCTATAGGCTACTACCGACGCTTCGTCCCGGCATTTTCAAGAATTGCCATACCACTAGTAGCCCTGACGAAGAAATACGCTAGGTTCAAGTGGACAGAGGACTGTCAACGAGCATTTGATTCGCTAAAGGAACAGTTGACAGCCGTCCCACTGCTGACGTACCCAGACCTCAGCAAGCCCATGGTATTATACACAGATGCCAGTGAGCAGTGTGTAGGAGCAGTACTTACCCAGCCGTGTCCCGATAAGGAAGGACCAGTACCAGGCATACCAGAGGAAGTACCGATATACTTCCTCTCCCATAAGCTCTCATAGACACAACAGAGATGGCCAGTAATAGAAAGAGAAGCATATGCCATCATGTATACTCTCCAAAAACTGGACTACTATTTGAATGGTGCGGTCTTTACTATAAAAACAGACCACAAACCTCTGCAGTACCTATTGCAGGCAGAGTGGACAAATAATAAGAAAATTCAACAGTGGGCTCTTAAGTTAAGTGGCTACCACTGTAAGATAGAGTATTTGGCAGGAAAGGAAAACACGTGCGCAGAATTACTCTCAAGAATACCGAAACAACTGGAAGAAAGATCTGTAAAAGTAGAGCAGGGAGTAGATGATAAAGCCTATAGAATAGGAGTAATTAACTCTAAAAGGCTAAAAGATCGCCCTATGTTAGAATCGGACGAAGAAGGGGACGCCCAGATAATAACCGATCCCTACTGGACAGAAGGAATTGAGAAGGAGCAAGCAGACAGTGAAATAGCTGCTCTGAGGGAGAAGTGAAGGCAGGAGAGACCACCAAGTATGCCATAATAGAGGAAAGGCTGTATTATCTCTCAGGCAGGGATGAAGAAGTCAAGCCCAAGTTGTATGTGCCCAAAAGTTTAAGACCAGAGATATTGGAACAGTGCCACGAGAGGTTGGGTCACATGGGAATTGATAGGACATGTGATCTTATAGGAAGAAAGTACTATTGGCCCAAACTGTACGGAGAGGTCACTAACTATGTTCGGAGCTGTGTAGTGGTGCCAGTCGCAGAGCAGAAGGCAGGAAATGGCACCCTTGGAAGAAACAGACGTGCCAAACTTCCCCTTCGAGAAGGTGAGTATGGATGTATCAGGACCATATGGGGAAACTGCACAAGGAAATAACTATATAGTGAGTTTTGTCGATTGGCTAACAAATTGGCCTGAAGCATTTGCAGTACCAGACAAGAAGGCCAGAACTGTGGCCGGGTTGATAATAAGTGAAATCTTCCCTAGGTATGGCGCCCCTGTGCAATTGGTAACAGATAATGGCACGGAGAATGTGAACAGCATAATGAGAGAAGTTCTGACAGGGTTAAATATAGAGCACGTAAAAACATCTCCATATCACCCCCAAGGAAATGCTAAAGTGGAATGGTTTCATAGAACCTTGGGAGATGTATTGGCCAAGCTAGTCAGAGAAAACACTGGAAATTGGGACTTGTATTTGACGCAGGCTCTGGCGGCCGTGAGGTTTACGATGAACGAAACCTCCAGATTTTCTCCTTACTTTTTGTTGTTTGGCAGAGACGTGGTCCTGCCTGTGGATAACCTACTGAAGCCCCGAAGAAGGTATATGGGAGAAGATCATCATCAACTATTTCTGGAACAGCAACATAAGATATTTGTACAGGCCAGAAGAAGAATAAAGAGGGCCCAGAAGAAAAGAAATGAGAGAGTGAATGCTGAAAGAAAGGTAGTAGAATTGAAGGTTGGAGACCCTGTCTACTATAAAATCCACCAGAGAGAGGGAAAACTAGACCAGAGATGGGAACCGTACTACCGGATAGTAGAGCAGACGGGCCCAGTATCATATGTAATATGGGATCAAGTGGCAGGACGAGCGAGGAGGGTTCATGCCAATGATCTGAAGAAGGCTGAAATAGCTAAACTGGAAATGAGCGAGCCGAGGCCTAAGAAGACAAGGGCAAGGAACCGGAAGAAATGGAGACGGAGGAAGATTCCTAAGAAGATGAGGAGATAGGTCGACTTGGCCAGATAAACGAAGCAATCCGAGTGACAGATTTGGAACCCTCAGCGGGGATTAGCGATGTTCAGTCGTCGACTGAATCGGTGCAGAGAAGACCCTGTGAGGTCGCCATCACACCCCCATGTCCGAAGAAAAGGAAGAAAAAGACGAGGAGGTCCAATCAAGCAGTCGAGGGCTCTAAAAAGAGGCACCCTGAACAGGACAAAGGGCCCAGCGAGTGGGAGGAGGAGGAGCAAATACCCCTTTCCCAGCTCAAGGAAAGGATAAGGAACAGGAGAGAATTAGACGTAGAGTCGAGAGGTATTAAAGACATTCAAGGCGAAGACTCTAAACAGAAAGAAGAATCAGGGAATGAAGAAGAGGACAAAACACCTCCCGGACGGGAGTTAAACACAGAAAGATGGTTAGAGGTTGAGCAGGAATCACCTCGGAAGATGAGATCAAGGAGGGTGAAGAACCCCAAATCTCAGTAGAACAAGAGGGCTGTGCAGAATAGAAGAATTCAGTGTCGATAGATAACGACACTGGCTCATCCAAGAACCTACTGGCTGACTACGGTGGATGTGGATGGAGGGGATGGAGTCGCGGGCTGCACCTCACAAGGGACGGAAGAAGATTATTGGCATTGTTGATTGACCATCAGTGGTGTCATGAAGTACGACCTTTAGAGTGAGCGCCACGCACACCTGACCGGACCATTCTGTCTGCTAGAGGTTAGTTAGAGGAGGGAAGAGCTGAACTTAGTAAGAAATTATAGGATAATTGAGTAAAGAATTGTGGAAGTATTATAATGCACTAGGATGTGTGACCTTGTTAGAAAATAGGCGATTATTGGTTATGATATCTGTTCCGTTGTTAGATAGCGAGAGTACATTCGAGATATACCAGGAAGAAGAAAGATATGAAGATAAAGATTCAATCATAGAGATGATTGGTAGAGGTTACTCAATTGTACAGAATTATGGGAGCCGATAGTGAAGGGATTCTCTAAGGTTACCTTAAATAAGATGCCAGTATTAATGAAGCCAATAGAAAAGATCGATATGGATCAATTGAGAGATAAGTTAAGTGCGTTGGGAAACGAAGGTGTTGCTTGGGAAGACGATGAGCAGATCGCGATAAGTTGGTCAATAGTAATGGGTACATTCCTAGTTATAACCATCGGGGGTGTATTAGTACGGAAGGTTAAGAGTAAGAGGAGATTAGCGAACGACAATCTAGTGAGCATGCAGCAACTCGAGAGGGAGATGCCGAACAGTGTTCCTCACTCAGACGGGACTGGCGAAGAGATTGCTGAAAGACCAACGGAGGAGGCTGGCGTGAGACCACCACGTGCGGCGGAAAAACCTCCCACAGCGGAGAGGAAAACATTGACCAAGAAGAACAAACCATAGTAAACACATCTGCACCCACAGACACACGCACATATTACTTTTGCATGTAAAACAAAAAGAAGATGAAAAGAACATTACCCTTGCATGTAAAAAAAAAACAAAAAAAAAAACACATTACCCTTGCATATAGAACAAAAGAAGATGAAAGGAACATTACCTTTGCATGTAGAACAGAAGAAGATGAAAAGAACATTACATCGCATGTAGAACAAAAGAAGGTGAAAAGAACATTACCCTTGCATGTAGAACAAAAGAAAATGAAAAGAACATTACTTTGCATGTAAAACAAAAAAAAGATGAAAAGAACATTACCCTTGCATGTAAGAAAGTAGAATAGAATTGCATGAGACAAATGCATGGTGCATGTTAAATGATGTAATTGGGTTTAGGTGTCATTTACGGGTAAATGACAAATCGGTTAGGGGAGGATTGTGGCACCCTGCATTATTAGAAAACTAAAAAAAAAGATATTCATAAAAATATGATTTGATTTTTATTCGGTTTATTAACCAGTTGTTAGTTATTTAGAGACGAAGAATAATTGAGTTTTGAGAATAATTCTCTAATTGTATTTAGGCGATCCGAAAGAAAGAAAAAGAAAAAAAAAAAGAAAGAGAAGGAGAAGTGGATAGTGCGAAACCCGGTCATAAGTAAAACTAAAACGACACAGGTGTCAAAAGATATCCAGGTCAAAGTACCTGACCGAAATCCACGGAAAAACTGTTATATTTGGTTGAAAGGATAGAGTTTAGAAATAATGATACGAAACGGGGTAGTGGGGGCGATTGATGCATAACAGATGTCGGTCAAGCACCTGACCTACTTTCGTGTCCGCGGAGTATGGGAGTTTATTATCAATTTGGTTGAAGAAATAAGATTTTAAGAACAATGAAAAAAAATATTAATAAGTGACAAACGAAAAGGGTGTCATTGAGATGAGAGGTGACCGCTGGGAATTGTATACGAAAACAAGACATTGGTACACAAACCCTGACCATTTCTAGAGTTGAAGATAAGAACCCCCACGATGATGAGTGAAGATATTTTCAATTCAGATAATTAAGATTTTGTTAACAGACCCGAGCGAAAGAAAGAGGTGAAAGCAATTGTTTTGGCTCACAGAGGGCGCCGGCAGGGCGAGAAAAATTCTTCCTGAAGTCACATCTAATTAGCGGCGGGCTATTTTGACAAATACCGCGTACGAAAAGGACAATTTGGATTTTGTTTTTTTGTTTTTCAAGGTGTTTCTTCCCCAGAACAAAGCCCCGGATTGACCACGCCCGATTGGAGACGTCACGAAGGAAGGAGGGAAGATACCGACCAGAGTCTCATTAGCCGAGGGCGGTCACGTGATGTGTGAGGGAGGAGGAGAGACGCCCGACCAGGGTCTCATTGGCCGAGAGCGGTCACGTGATGTGCGAGGGAGGAGGAAAGACGCTCGACCAGGACCCCATTGGTCGAGAGCGGTCACCTGACATACGAGAGACCAGGGGAAGCGGGCATGCGCCTTCCCCCTAGAGGCACTGTAAGGAAGTAGGAGTGAAAGTAAGAGCGATAATGGGAAATCAGAAATAATGCGACTTTTGGAATTATCAAGAAAACCCTGGCGCCGACAGACCCACCCCAGTTTGTTACGGCGTCAATAAAAGCAGGACCCCAATCGACAGAAATCAGTCGGAGTCGGAGTTGCAGCTGGAGGGCGGACAGCGAGGGAGCTTGAACGCGGGCGTCGGGCCCGGTTCATTCGCCCCTTTGCGGGCAAGAGAATCCAGAGTGAAGAAATTCGTCCAGCCCAAGTCGAAGTGAAGAAAATTGCCCAAAAGCCTAAGAAGAGTTGGAGTTGCAGGCCAAACAGGCAGAAATCAGTTCAGCCCCGGACGGCAGAGAGAAGAGTTCGGACCTTGGCGAGAAGAGTTGCAGGACGGACGAAGAAGAAGTTACGCCAGGAAGCAGTTGCGCCACGCCTAAAGTTGAAATCAAACCAAGCCTAAGGATAGAAATTCGTCCAACCCGAATCGAAGTGAAGAAATTCGTCCAACTCAAGTCGAAGTGAATAAGCTCGTCCAACTCAAGCCGAAGAGAAGAAGTCGATTCGCGCACTGACGGCGAGAAGAATCAGCCGTGAACGACTGGTAGAGATCAGCGCCCAGTGTCGAAACCAAACCACACCCCGACATGCAAAATTCTAAGTTGTATGGTAGAAGCTTGGTGCCACAGTCCACAAAACGGGTCGGGAAGTAGGAATAATTTTTATGTAACGAACATTTCGATATAAAAGGTTGTTACCTTTTTTTTTCAGTAATTTTTGGCCTCGTGAGTTTTTCTTTTCTTGTGTGTTATCACCCCCGTCGAACTCGGCTTGCATACGGCCCCAATCCCTGTTTGATCCCGTCTGTCTAAGATCTAATCACAACGTGGGTAGGCAGACCGGAGATCAGTGCAGCTACCCTAGTAACCAGGCGTTGGAAGCGAGTTGGGAACGGCGAGGCTGGTAATCATCTAACCAAAGGGTTAGAACGTCACACTTGGAGCCGCGAACGAGATCGAACGACAGAGTCGACGCTGCGACCAAGCGGGGGCGACGTCACAATATGTCGAAATGTCCATTCTTTGCGTGAAGAAGTTTGTGAGATCCCAAACACGTATTGCAAAATTATGGAAAATAACGCATAACATATATATATATATATATATATATATATATATATATATATATATATATAAAAAAAGGCTTAAACACTAGTGTTTAAGCCTTTTTATTATATCCTTACTCTGTCCTAGACATTGAGTTCTACCTGGATCCTTCCTCTTGGAAAAATTTTTTTCTGAAAATATATATGTATGGAAATTTTTTTTAGATATATTTTCATATGTATGTATATTTTCCACTAATATTATCAATATATTGCTCCTTACCTTTATAAGTTGAGCTCTCCTTGGTATACTTCAGTTAAACAGCTTTTTATTCCAACCTATTCGGATGGAAATGGAGAAATTTACTCCGGATTATTCATTAAAAAACATCCCTTACCCTTCATTGCATCTTTTCTCTGTCTATCTTACAGACAGGATCATCGACCTTATTATTAGAATGAGGTGGAAAACCTATTTCTCCAGTAATCCCAAAAATGATCATGAACTAAATCCTGAAACATACAACCTGAGATCCCAAAATACTCCACCGTGTAACATGCTACTTGGACCGTTCGAAGGAGATTTGATTGATTTAATTAAAAGGATTAAGTTCAAGAATTATCACAACTACTTCCAAACCAAAATTGGTAGAGACCTTAACAACATAATGAAATCTAATAAATTATGGATTAAAGCCGACAAATCCAAAAATTTCTATAAAATTAAACCTGCTGAATATGACAAAATCGTCACTGACAAAATTACTATTTTTTTAAACCATGGAATATTAGTGTTTAAGCCTTTTTATTATATCCTTACTCTGTCCTAGACATTGAGTTCTACCTGGATCCTTCCTCTTGGAAAAAATTTTTTCTGAAAATATATATGTATGGAAATTTTTTAGATATATTTTTCATATGTATGTATATATTTTCCACTAATATTATCTATCTATATATATATATATATATATATATATATATATATATATATATATATATATATATATATATATATATATACACTCACATTGCAATCAAAAACGTTTGAGCGTTCTCTCTTCTTTTTAAAATATACACTTTTCTCTCGTTGAGCAAGTATAACCTCCTCCCCATATATATATATATATATATATATATATATATATATATATATATATATATATTTCTATATTTTGAACAATAAAGAATATTAAAAAATTTTAAAATTAAAATCTTCAGACACACTGGGTTGTATATTAATATTCGTTTTATTGTTATTTCATTTAGATTCCTCGACTAGTTTCGGCCAACATGGCCATCATCAGGAGAAAAAAAAATCTGCTTGTGAACTACAGAAATGAATGTCTTGGTGAAGAAAATTAACTTTTGTCTGTCGTTTTCATTTGTTTTTTTTTTTTTAATTTTTTTAACATGAATTTTGGTCAAACCTTGTGTTGGTCAAGCAGTCTCTTTTAAGTTGTTATTTAAGATAATAATATATATATATATATATAGGGCGATTGAAAATTAACTCTCTCTCTCTCTCTCTCTCTATATATATATATATATATATATATATAACTTCCTATTTTATGTATGATGAATTCTTCCATCTTACTATAAATTTATAAGTAGGGATATTGAGCGCTTTCTAATAAATACCGCGCATATAATATATAAATAATTATACATATATATATATTTATTTATATTCATATACACTTTTCACACACACACACACACACACACACACACACACACACATATATATATATATATATTTATGATGATTGAAATGTAACTCCCCATTTTCAAATTTATTTATTAACTATGATTTTTACTAGAAATGGATATGAGAGGAAAGCGTTTAGCATTAGGTTTTATTTAAAATTCGACATGGGCACCAGATTTCGCTACCAGCTTCTGGGCTGCCCAGGAATCACGTCAACTGATTTCACCAGGAACTCTTGTGGTACGGAAGACATAACTTTTTTGTATTAATCCTTCAAGTTCTTCCAACGTCTTGTTTTCATATAGTAGACTTGCTCCTCTAACCAACCCCAAAGCAAAAAGTCACAGTGTGTTAAGTCAGGACTCCTTGCTGGTCATTCATCCGTAAAATAGGGAGTTACATTTCGTTCACCCTATATACATATATATATATATATATATATATATATATATATATATATATATATAAAAGAGAGGTGGGGCAGTAGTTCTTTATTTATATATACTCTATATATTGCGGAATGGCTTTTTTGTTCGATTTCTTCGTGTCCTCTACTAAGTAAATATTATGTTGTTCTTAATTGAAGATTGGCGCAACACCATCTTACTTTTGCTATTTCCCTCCTACAGATATCATTAAATTCGATAAACATCCAAATCTCGGATTTCAAATTCTAACTCTGAACCTAAGGAGTTTCTTTCCCCATCGAACGGGCGCTCTTTTGTAGTACAATAAGCAGAGCTTAGTGAAGACCTAAAGGCTTACGAATTCTTTCGACGTAGGTATGAACCCGCAAAATTGGCGCAATACAATCTTCTTCAGATTTCTCCCGTACGTGATTTCAAAAGGTCGGTTTTCAACGCTTTTCTCCGCTAGAAGAATTGACGAAACCAACCGGCAATTGATATAGGAGTCTTTCTCTAGCCTTGTGTCAGCCTAAGCAAAAGCAATTCCCGCTTTATATCATATCAATTCCAATAATTCAAGTTAAGTAATGAAGAGTCAAACAGACGTTCTCCTGAGCTTCAAGTTGTTTAGAAGAGTTCGGAAGATAGATTTACCGATATCTACAAAAACCTATTTTGTCTATCTAGTCTCGCCACTCGCCCCACTCTCAGGAGAATCCATCGTCCATCCCCACCTTTTCCCTTATCCCGAACACCAAATGCAATCGATAGGATTAAGCTGGGTAAAAAAAAAAAAAAAAAAAAAAAAGAAAGAAAATACACGCCCTTGCCGAAATCCATAACTGTCTGTTTCTATGATGTTGACTCGACGTTCATCGTGCTGAGGATGCGATGGGATATCGATGCGTTTTATGTGGGTTAAAAATAGAGCGGCAGTTCTTCAAAGGGTGAAGCAAAACAGCGACCAAAAGAAAGAAGATTAATGAACAATCGGGTTTAATTGATCATTTGATTCAGTTGCCAACGGAGTACCAATCAATTGCGACGGAATAATTTATGTATGGAAAGGCACTACTTACGCGGAAGAATATAAGTTGCTCTTTGCCTTGTTTCAAAAATATTAGTCTTTAGCCTTCCGATTAGGATCAGAATGTAACTTCTGCTGGCTGTTGAGCTCTGAATCAGATGTTGACCTCGGAGTTTATTTGCACAACAGGAGAAAAAAAAAAGATAGAAAATGAAAGCAAAATAAATGGAAAAAGTAAAAAAAAAAAAGAAGAAAGAAATGATAAAGCAATTTTACGTTTAATTGGGAATTTCGTATTTTTTAAAATCATTTCACCCCAAGCAAGGCAGTAAAGCCAACGGGTTACTGAATGTAACAAGGTATGTGAAAAAAAAAACACTATTCAGAAGAGTGGACAATAAAAGAACATGAATTAAGAAGATAGAAGATAACGATTGACATTGCATTTAAATTTTTGAAAATCAAATGCAATAAAGCTACTAGGATGCAAGGGGTTACTGACTGTTAGAGAATATGAGTAAAAACTACCATTAAGGAGAGATGACAATAAATGAACAAGAATTAAGAAGACATAAGATAACGATTGGCATTGAATTTAAATTTTGGAAGATCAAAAGCAATAAAACTACTAGGATGCAAGCGATTCCTGAGTGTTAGAGAATATGAGAAACACTGCTATTAAGGAGAGAGGACAATAAAAGAACAAGAATTAAGAAGACAGAAGATAATGATTAACATTACATTTAAATTGTTAAAGATCAAAGTTGACTGGAACGCAAGAAACCTGATGAGAGTTCCACAAGCGAGAAGTGCGAGAGAAGAAACTGTTAGCATAGAACTTAAGTTTGCATTTAGCCAACGGTAAAAAGTTGAGACCTTACCGCCAATCTAGTACTGCGCTTAAGTTCATAAAGTATAGGTACCATAGAGGGCCTTTCATCAGAACAATTACCATGAAAGTATCTATACAAAAATGCACAGGGAAGCTACGGTAGTGCGGTGGGGAAAGTGACCGAAGCCGAGATGCAAAGGCAGGACCGATAAAATTGCAGATTCTTCTTTTTATTTTATCACAGAGTGGAGTAATCCAGTAAGCAAACACACACACACACACACACACACATATATATATATATATATAGTGAGTCGAGGGGGTTAGGGACCAGAACCGACCGCGAATAGTTATAATCCGCGAATACTTTTGACCCCCACCCCAAAAAGTGATTTTTGATTGTTAAAGGCTCATGTACCGTAAGCTTTCATCCTAAACACTTTAGAAACATTTCAAACCGTTTTAAAAACATTTTTGAAAAATAGTATCGATGGCCATACACTTAGCGTAATGTTTCTTTCATACGTACAATAACCGTTTTTAATTACGCATAGATCGATACAACCATTGAAAATACTGTATAAAATATGCGTAACAAGGCATAAAATATAAAGTTCAAAACATTTTCTAAAAACAGAACTGTGATGATGTCCCCAGCATAGACCACTTTTAAGACCCCAGCCGCAGCAATAAAGAACAAAGCCCAAGCATTACGCATGATTTTGAGTTTGGTTTTTACAATGAAGATGTAAAATTCTGCCAATTTTTACCATAAAAATTCACTGTTATAGGTTTTAAATAACAGGAAAATCATACAAGAATATTTTAAATATGTCGAAAAAAAACACGAATCGAGGGAGTTCTCAGCGAATAATTTGTACATATGTTCTTCAGAAAAAATATGCGATTATTTGGGGTTTCCGTGAATAACAAGTTCTAACGAAAACTCCGGGAATGTCTGAAGCCGCGAATTCTGAAACGCGAATAGGCGTGATCTCATCATATATATATATATATATATATATATATATATATATATATATATATATATATGTGGCCTTGTTAGGGCAAGAAATAAAAAGACACAAGAGAGGAATTGAGTTAAATAAATATATTGACAGAAACAGTAATACAAATATATACAAACGAGTGTTACAGCAAGAATGTTGGGACGGCTGTCAGAGCTGACTACTGGAAACGTTCCTCTCCAAAAGGCAGTACCTGCTCCTATTTATAGCTGGGAGAGTCCATGCGCGCGTGGGTAAATTACCATAACAATAATATATATATATATATATATATATATATATATATATAAAGAAATATAGTCTTAAGGTGTGCTATATTTATGGGATAAAGTGCTCAATATCAGAGATAGAGCGTGTGTAAATATAAAAGTGAACATAGAAGTCAACACTTAGAGGCGACAGTCTGTTTCATGCTATATGCAATCGTCAGGCTAATTGATTGAAAACAATGTTTTTGTTTGAGTTTCGGTTTGTCCAAGTCGTAAAAAAACAAAAAAAAAACAAACAAAACAAACTAATTAAGACATGCGTGTCCGTCAACCTTAAACAATAATCTTTGTCAATTTTATTTTTCAGTCTTTATGATGGTCGATACTTGATCTATCTCTTACTGTTACATCCCCGGGCAACACCGGGCTCTACTGCTAGTATGCTATAAAATTACTACAAATATAGCCATTTTGTTTCAACACCTTTGATGTCAAGTGATGATGTTGAATGTAGATTGTAGAATAAAGGGTTTTAAAAGTTTCAAATCAACTAAGCACCCCTCGCAAGGGGAAACGCTGTTACATGAGCTGAAATGACAAATCAAAAAACAAAAAACTTGACAACGAAGTTTTTTGAATTCTTGTATACTTGTTTTTTTCTGATTTAAAAATGGTTTCATCGCTACACAAGCATTACCATGTTTCAAAAACAGAAAACAAATACTCCAACTCAATTAAATTAAAAGCATTCGTTCTATTTCGTCTTCAAGCGAATTTTGGATTTGAAGACGAAACAGGACCAATGCTTTTAATTTAATATAATTGCATTTGAAGTTTTTGTTTTCTGTTTTTGAAACATGGTAATTCCTCTGTAGCGATGAAATGATATTTTTAAATCAGTTAATTTATAATATTTATGCTCTGTAAATTTACATTGAGCACACTTTTGTAAAAATAAAAATATCAATAAGAACATCGGATTACATATCTTACTGTTCTTCCTTTTTTTACTATAATATATATATATATATATATATATATAGTATTTACATTAGTCGGACTATTGTCCTCATCTTTGTCGTCATATTTGTCACAACGTTTCGGCCGTTGTACGCTCCGGCCTTCTTCAGGTGGTTGGAATTTCGAACTCAAGGACACATGGCACAGTGGATAAAGGCTTTGGTTAGATCCAATGACAGACTCAAAGAATGTGAGTTCAATACCCGGTTAAGGCAGTGGAGAACTTTCAGAGGGAAAATTAGCAGGAGATAACTGATAACTGACATCCATCAAACATGGCACGTGGAACTAGAACAGTCTACCCCAGTGATCGAAATAAAGGGTTCAGTTCGAAATTCCAACCACCTGAAGAAGGCCGGAGCGTACAACGGCCGAAACGTTGTGACAAATATGGCGACAAAGATGAGGACAATAGTCCGACTAATGCAAATACTGTACATAATACCCCATCTCAGAAATATATATATATATATATATATATATATATATATATTGTGATTTAAAGATGGGAATGTCATCAATTAACAATACCAACGTGTTATATATTACGCTTTTGTAAATGAAGTGTGTGGATTTCGGTATTTTCCTTAGAAAAATCTAGTTATACATACTGACTAATTCTAATTATAAATTCCATCATTCTGTCATTTGTTACCAGTCGACAACTGAAGAATTCCACTTGAAAAAAAAATCAAAAAGAATGTCCTGTCTGAAATGATGGCACTGTGTCTTTGAATGTCGTCAATAAAAGTTCGTTTGCCGTTAAAGATAGTTCGTATTTATCCCGATGTCTATCAGCGCATCGCAGAGAAGTTAACCTACTGATAACATTTGCTATTTATAGAGAAGAGACGAGCCGCGAAAGAAACGAGAGAAGAAAGATCACGAGAGAAACTATGAATATCTGATAAGAATATCGACTTTTATACGAAACATTGCACCTATATATAGCGCTTTGCATAAAAGACAAGGCTAGAATTTTGATCAGGACTGAGAAGAGCGGGAAAAAGGAAGAAAAAGAAGGTGAGAATGGAGGACTTGAAAGCGTATGGATGGAGAAGGAGATGTTACAGAGAGGTGAGGAAGAAAACTAGTAAGGAACGAAGTGAGAAATGAGGAGAAAAGGGATGAGATCGTTAAAAAGAAGAGAAAATGAATGCTGCATGAAAGAAAGAAAGAAAGAAACAAAGAAAGAAAATCAAGGTGGGAAGGAAGAAAGAAAGAAAAAGAAAGAAAATCAGGTGGATAAAAGAAAGAAAGAAAATAGAAAAGAATGCAAGCAAACAAGTCGTAAAGAAAGAAAGAAAATCAGGCAGATAAAAGAAAGAAAGAAAGAAAGAAAGAAAGAAAGAAAATCAAGGAGGAGGAAGAAAGAAAGAAAACAGAAAAGAATGAAATCAGACAAGCCATAAAGAAAGAAAGAAAGAAAGAAAGAAAGAAAGAACCTTCGGGAAAGAAAGAAAGAAAGAAAGAAAGAAAGAAAGAAAGAGTGAATGAAAGCAAACCAACAAGAACCAGCAGGCAACCGATAAAAAAGAGAAGTGTGCGAGGGAAAAGAAAGAAAGAAAGAAAGAAAGAAAGAAAGAAAGAAAGAACCTTCGGGATAGAAAGAAACAAAAAAGAAAGAAAGAAAGAAAGAAAGAAAATCAAGGAGGAGGAAGAAAGAAAGAAAGAAAACAGAAAAGAATGAAATCAGACAAGCCATAAAGAAAGAAAGAAAGAAAGAAAGAAAGAAAGAAAGAACCTTCGGGAAAGAAAGAAAGAAAGAAAGAAAGAAAGAAAGAAAGAAAGAAAGAAAGAGTGAATGAAAGCAAACCAACAGGAACCAGCAGGCAAGCGATAAAAAAGAGAAGTGTGCGAGGGAAAAAAAAGAAAGAAAGAAAGAAAGAAAGAAAATCAGGTGGATAAAAGAAAGAAAGAAAATAGAAAAGAATGCAATCAAACATGTCGTAAAGAAAGAAAGAAAATCAGACAGATAAAAGAAAGAAAGAAAGAAAGAATGAATGAATGAATGAATGTTGAGAAAGAGAAAGAAAAATGAAAGACTAAAAGAAAATACAAAGGAAAAATAGAAAATAAATGGATAAAAGGAAAGAAGGAATAATAATAATAATAAATCTGCGAAAGAAAAATGAAAGGTAGAAAGATACGCAAAAAAAAGAATGAAATGCAATAAGGGGTTTATAAAATGATGGAAAAAAAAAGAAGCAATTAAAGCAAAAAGAAAATGAAAAAATGAAGACACAATACAAATAAAGGAAGGGACGGGACAGAAAGAAAGAAACACAATAGAATGAAAGAAAAACACACCACAGATAAGAAAGAAAGAAAGAAAGAAAGAAAGAAAGAAAGAAATCAGAGAGAAAGAGTCACAATAGAAATAAAAAAGATGAAATAGAAAGAAAGACACACAAAAGAAAAAACAAAAACACGCCACAAAAATTAAAAGAAGGAAGGAAGGAAAAAGAAAAAAATGAAAAAAGAAATAGATACAGTAGAAATAAAGAAAGAGACGGAACAGAAAAAAGAAATTCAATAGAAAGAAAGAAAAATATGCCACGAGAAGAAAGAAAGAAAGAGAGAAAGAAAGAAAGGAAGAAAGAAAGAAAGAAAGAAAGAAAGAAAGAAAGAAAGAAAGAAAGAGTCACAATAGAAATAAAAAGAGACGGAACAGAAAGAAAAAACACAATAGTATGAAAGAAAAATACGCGAAAGAAAAAAAGAAAGAAAGAAAGAAAAAAAAGAAGGGGACATAATAGAAATAAAGAAAGGTACGGAACAGAAAGTAAGAAACATAATAGAAAGAAAGAAAGATACACCACAAAAAGAAAGGAAGAAACAAAGACAAACAGAAAAAGTCACAATAGAAATAAAAAAGAGATGAAACAGAAATAAAGAAAGAAAGAAAGAAAGAAAATGCCACAAAATGCCACAAAAAGAAAGAAAGATAAAATGCAGTACCAATAGATGCCATAACGTCAAGTAGAGGTTTAAGACTGAAAATATTAATTTAATAAAAAAGTTTCTGCGTGAAACTTTGTTTTGGGGTTTGTTTGTTTTAACTGTGCACCATTTTTTTCATATTTCCGAATAACATGCCAGCTTGTAAAAATATTAATATGCCAAAAATTTGAATTTACCAAAATGAGTGTTATACAAACAAAAAAAAAATCGAACAGCCAATGCTGATTCACCCCTGCCTGTGCTGCAGCCATAGCTCAACGCAACCACTATATATTCAATATCTATTTTGGGCTCTTCGTCGTGGTGTAATGGTTAGCAAGCTTGTCTCGCTAGATCAGTTACGACTGAAAAATGAGTTCGATCCTCACTAGGTACCCCATACTTTCGGCCTTGTGCCACATCTAAGCTACGCTTAGAAAATAACTATATTCAATATCTATCATGGTGGAGTAATAGATAGCGGCTCGGATTGAGGAATCGGAGAGTAGTGTTCGAATTCAAATTCTGAATAGAGGCAAAGCATCTGTGCCCACTAATATAAATGACAATGAGACCGTCTCTTCTTCGTCTTCGCCTCAAGAAGTAGATGACATCGGACACTCCCTTCAAATATAGATGACAACTGACACCCACTTCCCGACTTCCCCCGTCTCACTGAGCGAGAAGGCGTACTGATTTCGATCGACTCGATCCACTGCTGATGTTCTATCATTGCTCAAAGAATTAGCGAGGCATTAGACAAAAAATATATCTCCACAACTATAGCATTAGATAACGCAAAGGTGTTTGACAAGGTGTGGCATAAAGGATTGCTGCAAAAGCTCTATAGCTTTTGAGTCATTGGAAGAGACTTTTAAGCGATAAAGTTCTTCCTAAGGAGTCCCTGGAGGAGTCCGGGCCCGAGGAATCAAAGAAGGCGTCCCCTAGTGTTCTCTTCTGGGACCAACCCACTTTTTACTTTACACAAATGATCTGCCTAAGAGTATACACCGATCATTTCTGAATATCTTAGCTGATGATACAATGGTATATTGATGCACTTCCAAAAATCTAGATAACTAAAGTTTGGCAGCTGATCTCTCTAACAGCTCAGCGTGGGTAAAACAGGCTGGTTACATTCAATGCCTCAAAGAACAAACTACGTACATGCCAACATTGCCGATCGGAACATGAACTATCATCAATCACGATGAATGGATGTTCCCTCAGTGGTGAGGTAGGGATCGTGCCTTGAGCGCCTGTTGGGCCTTAAACTCAACCCAGACTTCGTGGAGCTCGTGCATACGATCCACGGCTAAAGATACTGGAAAAGTGATCGGTTTCCTGTACCGCTGCAGTAAGTATCCGACTCCTCGTCCTATCCTCTACTTTTACAAGAGCCAGATACTGTTTTACATGGAGTGCTGCTGCCATATATAGGCAAGAACTGCCCAGTCTTCAGTTTTGAGACTCGATAGATTCCAAAAGCGTCCAATTATTCTTCCGCCTTACAACCTCTTTCTTCCACACGGAACGTTGCAAGACTCTCACTTCTCTATCGCTCTTTCTATGGAAAGTGTTCAGACGAACTTCATTCCTTAGTTCTACCAGTTCTAACTTTCACAGATCTAAGATCCATCATTCCACGTACATTTCAGCGAACCATTTTCATATTCCATTTATGAGATCTAAGTTCTACTTGAGCAGCTTCTTCTTGCGGATCGCCGCTCTGTAGACTCGACGACCAAGAGAGCTACAATCATAACCTGTTCAAGTCTAGGATTAACCGTTATTTTCCCTCCATGTCTGCATAAATTGTGGCTCTTAATCTGTAACACTCTACCTCGTGTGGCCCCCGGGCTTAGTACAGGATGAACATGTTATCTTCCCAACATATTCGCATAAACATTGTCACTTAATCTGTGAGCCTCTACTTCGAGTGGCTTCCGAGAGACTTTTATAAGATGAATATATCATCTTCCCCAAATATCCGTATAAACTGTATCTTATTCTGTAAACCTCTACCGGGCCATGTACAGGGAGAACATCACGGTAAAAAAAAAAAAAATGAATGAAGCCGAACGTAGGAGAATTTCTCTTCTTACAAACCTCAGCTGTCTGTTTCGTTCAAATTGTTTCGTCCCAAACTGACTTTTCCCTTTTGTCGTTCTTCTAATGTGTTCCTTCCGAACGTGGCCGACTACGGTTCTTCACAACTCCCCATGTTTTTTTTAATCTTTAAGTTCTCCCCCTTCATCCCTCTTCCGTCATCAATTCCAACGAGCTCATTAAAATGTTTAACCTGGTTCTCTTGCCTTTCTTATAACCAGTGAGTGTTAGATTCGCCAAGCCCTCTTTCTTCATTGCGAGTCCCAGAAATTTCAGCTGCCTCTTTCTGATTGCAAATATAAGATTTTCTTATTTCGCGGTTCATTTTTTCCCCTTAAAACTCCACCGGTCGATGTGGCTGTGTGCCAGCTTAAGTTAAACTTAATAAATGTCAATACAGAGCCGTTTATTTGAGCACACGTTTCATCTGTCTTTTAGAGGGCTATTCAAGAAAGACATATGATATTACTGTCATAAACAAACTCCAGCGGCCATATTGAAAGTCATAAATTCTGTATCGTTTGCCAAATGACAAACACACGATACCAACTAAAGCACACAAGCTTCTCATTCCTACCATAAGTTGCACTCTAGTGTATTTCAACGAGTAAAAAAAAAGATTGCTTGGTCTTCGGTCTGGCAGCTTCAAGTTTTATTTATTATTTTTAGTTTTGAGCAAAGGAAAGAGTGCTGAACTGTCATGGGATATCAGTCCTCTTCTATTGCAGTCTGGATAATCTCCCACATATTAAGAGAAAAATGGAGTCAGCAGAAACGTGGTTCTACAGCAGGCACATGGACGAAACGAGTAAGCAACAAGAAGAAAATGTTAACAAAAAACACTTTAACACAGTGTCACAAATTGGTAAGGGGGTCTGTAATAACAACGACAACACAGTTTAGTCTGGTGACTTCTGTTTGCAGAAACGATACTCCTGCTTTTGATTCACAATACACACAATATGGCCGACACGATACTTCCGTGTTAGAACAATAGCTGAAACGGTGCTTCCGTTTCGTTAGTTCCAGGTTAAAAACTCAGAATCAAAAAGAGACGGCTGTAGTTTCTTGAGCACATAACGACAAAAGAAGGCTTGGTAAACTTGATCCTCACAGGGCTATCGATGGCAAGTAAGATAGAAGGCAACGAGCCATGTACATGACAAGTGTAAATTGATCGCTAGACATAGAACAGGAGATTTGACAAAGGGAGAAACCCTAAACGCCACAGAGCGGGAAAAGAAGATGTGGAGATCCATGGACGTCCAGGTCTTGAAGAAGAATTACTGTTGGAATAAAGTTTCATGCATGAAAGACAGTGTTGTCACCCTTCATTTTCTTTACCGTTATAAATGTTTTCTGCTTCCTGTGAAGGTCTTTAAAAACAACCAGAATAACAATTTACGTTGCAAGGGAAAACACAGAAACTGCCTTTCTGTGAACATGTGCGTCTGAAATATTTTGAGATGAGGGTGAACAGCCAGTACACGGGAGGTGGGGGGCGGAAGGGCAATAACACAAGAAAATGCAAGATGTCTGTCCGACAAGTCATTCTGAATATCACGACAATCGTTTGCGTGGATTCGATTTAGCGTGATGTACCCATCAAGGAAGGGCAGGTTTCTAGCGGCAAAACAGGTGCAAGACCCAAGTTTATACTCCAGACGGGTCTGGTCATGTACTCTGCCCGATTCCATTATGATATTTGTTTTTGTTGTAAGGATACAAGAAGCGATTATCTCCCTTTGGTTGAGATAAGTCCCATGGGTCACGTGACGGAGCGCTTAGTGACGTCACTCTATAGGGTGACCAAAGCGGCAGTCAAATTCAATTCGTTTACAGCATCCAAAAGGAAAGATGGTTTTTTGAGTCCTGGTCACCCCATGGTCCGGGCAAAGGCTAACTCTGCATCCCCAGTAGCTTACAAGTCAATGGTGCCATTTCCCTTTGGGAAGATATCTTTCCCAGATATAGAAAGTAACTCCCGCTTGTAGTCCTCAATTTTGGAAAACCCAAGACTCGGTGTTTCACTTTCGGGGAATATGGCCGCGTGTGGGACATAGATGAATCCGGGAGGTTTAAATCTGGAGTCCTAAACAGTTTCTCCAGCATTATCTCCATATTATATCTAAGACCCTTCCGTTTTTCTTTCGCCTTACACTCTGGTTTGCTATATATATATATATATATATATATATATATATATATGATGCATTGTTTTTCCGCGTGGGACACACACACATATATATATATATATATATATATATATATATATATATATATACAGTTTTATGTATTTCTCTGAGAACAAAGCATGTTTGGCATTCATTTTCCTCTCAGCCATTCCGTTCCGTCCATGAACTACGGTATGTAGCTAACACATTGAGTCTGTTGCATTGTAAAATATTTGCTTTGTGTTGCCATCATTTTTTATGTATAAAGACAAAAGGATAGTCCATCATAGGACGAAAAACACTAGATAAAATGCTTTCTTTTTGTCTTTATTCATATTGTCCTTTTACAGATATATTTTATCTGAATTTTATATAATCTTTTATCTAAATTCCTCGAGGTTTCACCTATGTATTCCTTGTGGCAATCATTACAGGTGATAGAGCAAATACCCACTTCAAGTTTTACCTAATTATAATTTTATTTCGTATTAAGGATATCATGGACTGAGCGTCTGAGCAACGATGAGGTTTTGGAGAGGATGCAAACAAGGAGGAAGCTTATACTTAATATCAGGAAGAGGCCGATGAAATTTCTGGGACAGATAATGAGAAAGGACGGCTTGGAGACTCTGATACTCATGGGTCGAACAGACAGAAAGTGAGACAAGGGAAAGCAATGCACGACATATCTGGCGGACTTAAATAAGTGGATGACAGAACATGGTCTGGGGGAGGAAGCAGAGGGAAGGAACTTGCGGAGAGCTGCAAGGGATAGAGGGAGATGGAGAGCCATGATCGCCTACGTCCTGAAATGACATGGCACATAAAAAGAAGTGCTTGTAAAAAGTGTTAAGTGTTGTATAGTGTTGACACGTGATCAGTAGTCAATTTCTGCCTGTCTCTTACAGTCCTGTGTATGACGATAAACTGCATCCGGCAGCAAGCCCTGTGGAGGTTTTAAGGAGTGTCAAACCACTTCTTAACTGCTGTTTTTCCCAGGTTCGCCCCGACCCGGTGTGGTAGCAACTGTTAGGGACCCACCTATGGGCAAATAATGAACCCCCAACTAAAGAAAATATATAAAAGTATAAACATGCAATTTTATAGTAAAAATACCAGCAATACATGTTTATATATAAAAAGTGATCAACAATACACATTTTTAAAGCAAAATGACTAGCGGCAATACATTTTATCTGTAGCTGAAGGCATACAATTACGCTCAAAATATTGTTTACAATCTATTTAGATATCAGCATTAAATAACCCAGAGGTTGATATGTTGCTAAAAAAATCAACCAATAAATCAACCTGTCTCTTACTTTACTATGCACTTTATATCACTTCTATTAAACATAGGCAAATAGGTACAATTCTGTTTACGAATCTCCCACACCTCCCAGAACCGAAAAGTTTTAATGCCTTTGGTTGTTCTCGAACTTCTACAAACTCTTTCCTCTTCCCCTTGAGGCTTATGTCCTGTTCTTTTTAATGGAGATCTTGACCTGATTTCATCGTGTCTGATTCACTCTATCATCTATAGGCTCCTCATCTATTGCATTATCCTGATCTGAAGAACTCATCCTTTCTTCTCTGTCAAGATCTTCTTCAATCCTATTTGCCAATCCACTACACCTCCCTGAACCGAATAGTTTTAATACGTTTGGTTGTTCTTGAACTTTTCTACCAACCTCTTTCCTTATACTGCATTATCCTGATCTGAAGAACTCATAATTTCTTCTCTGTCAAGATTTTCTAACATCACGACGTCTTCCTCTTCACTTCTAGGTCTTATTAAGCTAGGCTAAATTCTTTTCAATTATTGTTGTGATATAGTTCGTAGGTAGAGTAATATATCTCGATTTACTGGATTTGCCGGAATGTTTCATTCTTTTATTTTGAAGTATTTCACGAGCCTTCTGTTTTGCGATGAATATAAAATAATTAGGATATTAGAGTGGCTTAAATGTATTGCAATGCATTTCTCCTTGTCATGTAAATATTGAGGGATACACATTCTGAGCGCTCTTAAACAAAATCCCATGGTTATTCCAGATTTTATTTTGTTATCATGGTGAGAATAGAAATTTATTAAGTCATTTTTATTATTTGACTCACAGAGTGCGATGAAAATAAAAATAACACTGATATCTCATTTTAAGAGATATATTTACCAAAATTATAAAAAAAATATCTTGAAATAGTAAAGAGCTCTCGACAACTTCGGGATCTCCTGCAACTCTTCTGGACGATCTCCTTGTTTAAGTTGATGAATGCTGCCATAATTCTTGCCTTCAGTTCATATTTGGTGTTACAAGGAGGTTTTTGCTGTCTCGTTCAACTGCGTCTCCACACAAAATAATCAAGGGGTTTGCAGTCTGGGAGTTAGGTGACCAGATGGGAGGGGTGATGTGGTCACAGAAATTGTTTGACAGCCATGATTGGATACTCCAGCTTGTGTGGCATGGTGCAGAGTCTTTTTCCCAGACACAGGGATTTCCAGCAGCCACCCTCTTGACCCAGTGTAACACTACCGCCTCAAGGCTCTTAATGTAGGAATCTGTGTTGAGTTTGAAGCCCGGTGGGATGATGAATGGAGTCATAACGTCGCCATCACTAGTGGTCATCCCAAACATATTCGTAATCACTATTAGACTCATCCAACTCTTTCTGACCCTACTTTAGCGTATAAAATGAAAAACAAACAACGCGCATGCGCGAAATAAAAAAAAATATAAAATGGCGACAATTTACCCATCGCAAACTATGCAGTAGGCATTTAGTTTTTGGTAATTATCAGTACTTTTTTTTGCCAATAATAATGGTGATGCCACTATCAAACAACTTGCACGAGATATGGTCATGTAATCTGATGGTTAGAAGGTCCGCTTTCCGACCATGAAACCCGTGTTCGAATCTCACCACGACTTCTTCATGTTATCGACCTGGGGGAGTTCAGCACATTTTTGAAATTGCCTGAAAAAACATACCACAGATTTAACCAAGCCTTATGAGCGAAACTGTGTTGACGGAACTACTTTCGAACCGTCTGTAGTTTTGCTAGCACGAAGTCACAAGTCATTGTGACCGAGGGTTTCAGCGTACGGGACTTGTTTCACAATGTTGATCACGCCAGATAATGCGCGCGTGCCCTGAAACTATAAATAAGCTCCGATCAGCAGATTCTCATTCTCTCTCTCTCTCTCTCTATCTCTCTCTCTCTCTCTCACTCTCACTTGCTCCTCGTCTCTCATCTTTCTTTCTTTTAATCGCTCTTTTTTCATTATTCGCTTTCTTTTTTCTCGGTCTCTCTCAGTCCTTTTTTCTCTCTCTCTCTTTCTTCCCATTATTCACCTTTCTTTCTTTTTTCTCTTTCATTATTTGTCTCTCTCGGTCCCTCTCTCTCTTTCCCCCTCTCTCTTCTTCCTCGTCTGACATCTTTCTTTCTTTTAATCGCTCTTTTTCATTATTTGCTTTCTTTTCTCGGTCTCTCTCAGTCCTTCTCTCTCTCTCTCTCTCTCTCTTTCTTCCCCCTCGTCTTTCATCTTTCTTTCTTTTAATCGCTCTCTTTCATTATTTGCTTTCTTTTCTCGGTCTCTCTCAGTCCCTCTCTCTCTTTCCCTCTCTCTTCTTCCTCGTCTGACATCTTTCTTTCTTTTAATCGCTCTTTTTCATTATTTGCTTTCTTTTCTCGGTCTCTCTCAGTCCTTCTCTCTCTCTCTCTCTCTCTCTCTCTCTCTTTCTTCCCCCTCGTCATTCATCTTTCTTTCTTTTAATCGCTCTTTTTCATTATTTGGTTTCTTTTCTCGGTCTCTCTCAGTCCTTCTCTCTCTCTCTCTCTCTCTCTCTCTCTCTTTCTTCCCCTCGTCCTTCGCTCTCTTTCATTATTTGCTTTTTCTTTTCTCGGTCTCTCTCGGTCCCTCTCTCTTTCTTTCTTTTCCTAATCTGACATCTTTCTTTCTTTTAATAGCTTTTTTCATTATTTGCTTTTCTTTTCTCGGTTTCTCAGTCCTTTCTCTCTCTCTCTCTTTCTTCCCCCTCGTCTTTCATCTTTCTTTCTTTTAATCGCTCTCTTTCATTATTTGCTTTTCTTTCTCTCTCTCTCGGTCTCTCTCTCTCTCTCTTTCCCTCTTTCTTCTTCCTCGTCTTTCATCTTTCTTTCTTTTAATCGCTCTTTTTCATTATTTTTTTTCTTTTCTCGGTCTCTCTCGGTCCCTCTCTCTCTCTCTCTCTCTCTCTCTCTTCTTCCTTTCGTCTCGTCTTTTCTTTCTTTTTTTCTCTCTCTCCTTTCATTATTAGCTTTCTTTTCTCAGTCTCTCTCAGTCCCCTCTCTCTTTCCCTCTCTCTTCTTCCTCGTCTGACATCTTTCTTTCTTTTAATCGCTCTTTTTCATTATTTGCTTTCTTTTCTCGGTCTCTCTCAGTCCTTCTCTCTCTCTCTCTCTCTCTCTCTCTCTTTCTTCCCCCTCGTCTTTCATCTTTCTTTTTTCTTTTCATTATCGCTCTCTTTCATTTTTTCTCTCTTCCTCGTCTGACATCTTTTCTTTCTTTTTAATTCTTTTTTTTCATTATTTGCTTTCTTTCTCAGTCTCTCTCGGTCCCTCTCTCTCTCCTCTCTCTCTCTCTCTTCTTCCTCGTCTGACATCTTTTCTTTCTTTCTTTTAATCGCTCTTTTCATTATTTGCTTTTTTTCTCGGTCTCTCTCAGTCCCTCTCTTCCCTCTCTCTTCTTCCTCGTCTCATCTCAGCTTTCTTTTTCTTTCTTTTTCTGGGGTCTCTCTCAGTCCTTCTCTCTCTCTCTCTCTCTCTTCTTTCTTCCCCTCGTCTTTCATCTTTCTTTCTTTTATTTTCTTTATTTTTCGCTCGGTCTCTCTCAGTTCTCTCTCTTTCCCTCTCTCTTTTTTTCGTCTGACATCTTTCTTTCTTTTAATCGCTCTTTTCATTATTTCCTTTTTTTTCTCGGTCTCTCTCCTCTCTCTCTCTCTCTCTCTCTCTCTCTCTCTTTCTTCCCCCTCGTCTTTCATCTTTCTTTTTTTTTAATCGCTCTCTTTCATTATTTGCTTTCTTTTCTCGGTCGTCTGTCCCTCTCTCTCTCTTTCCTCTCTCTTCTTCCTCGTCTGACATCTTTTTTCTTTTAATCGCTCTTTTTCATTATTTTCTTTCTTTTCTCGGTCTCTCTTTTTCTTCCCCCTCGTCTTTCATCTTTCTTTCTTTTAATCTCTCTTTCATTGTTCTTTCTTTTTCTCCTCTCTCGTCCCTCTCTTCATCTTTCTTTCTTTTCGTCGCATCTTTCTTTCTTTTTTTTAATCGCTCTTTTCATTATTTGCTTTTCTTTTCTTCTCTCTCAGTCCTTCTCTCTCTCTCTCAGTCCCTCGTCTTTCATCTTTCTTTCTTTTAATCGTCTCTTTCATTATTTCTTTCTTTTCTCGGTCTCAGTCCCTCTCTCTCTTTCCCTCTCTTTCTTTTCTAATCTTTCTCTTTTTTCATTATTTGCTTTCTTTTCTCGGTCTCTCTCAGTCCTCTCTCTCTCTCTCTCTCTCTCTTTCTTTCCCCTCGTCTTTCATCTTTCTTTTTTTTTAATCGCTCTCTTTCATTATTTGCTTTTCTTTTCTCGGTCTCTCTCAGCTTTTCTCTTTCTTTCTCGTCTGACATCTTTCTTTCTTTTAATCGCTCTTTTTTCATTATTTGCTTTCTTTTTCTCGGTCTCTCCTTCTCTCTCTCTCTCTCTCTCTCTCTCTTTCTTCCCCCTCGTCTTTCATCTTTCTTTCTTTTAATCGCTCTCTTTCATTATTTGCTTTCTTTTCTCGGTCTCTCTCAGTCCCCTCTCTCTTTCCCTCTCTCTTCTTCCTCGTCTGACATCTTTCTTTTCGCTCTTTCATTATTTTTTTCTTTTCTCGGTTTCTCGGTCCTCTCTCTCTCTCTCTCTTTTTCTCGTCTTTCATCTTTTTTCTTTTTTAATGCTCTCTTTCATTGTTATTTGTTTTCTCTCTCTCTCTCTCAGTCCTCTCTCTCTCTCTCTCTCTCTTCCCCCTCGTCTCTCATCTTTCTTTCTTTTAATCGCTCTTTTTCATTATTTGCTTTTTCTTCTTACCCCGGTCTGACATCTTTCAGTTTCCTTTTCATCATTCTTTCTTTTCTCGGTCTCTCAGTCCTTCTCTGTCTCTCCCTCTTTCTTCCCCCTCGTCTTTCATCTTTCTTTCTTTTAATCGCTCTCTTTCATTATCTTTCATTCTCTCGGTTCTCTTTCCCTCTCTCTTTTCCTCGGACATCTTTCTTTCTTTTTAAGCTCTTTTTTCATCCTTTCTCTTTTCTCGGTCTCTCTCAGTTCTCTCTCTCTCTCTCTCTCTCTTCTTCCTCGTCTCTCATCTTTCTTTCTTTTAATCGCTCTCTTTCATTATTTGCTTTCTTTTCTCGGTCTCTCTCAGTCCCTCTCTCTCTTTCTCTTCTTCCTCGTCTGACATCTTTCTTTCTTTTTTCATTATTTGCTTTCTTTTCTCGGTCTCTCTCAGTCCTTCTCTCCTCTCTCTCTCTCTCTCTCTCTCTTTCTTCCCCCTCGTCTTTCATCTTTCTTTCTTTTAATCGCTCTCTTTCATTATTTGCTTTCTTTTCTCGGTCTCTCTCGGTCCCTCTCTCTCTTTCCCTCTCTCTTCTTCCTCGTCTGACATCTTTCTTTCTTTTAATCGCTCTTTTTCATTATTTGCTTTCTTTTCTCGGTCTCTCTCAGTCCTTCTCTCTCTCTCTCTCTCTCTCTCTCTTTCTTCCCCCTTTTAATCGTCTTTCATTATTTCTTTCTTTTAATCGGTCTCTTTTTTCTCTTTTCTTTCTCTTTCCTCGTCTGACATCTTTCTTTCTCTTTTTCATTTGCTTTTTTTTTCCCTCTCTCTTCTCTCTCTCTCTCTCTTCTCTCTCTCTCTTTCATCTTCATCTTTCTTTTTAATCGCTCTCTTTCATTATTTGCTTTCTTTTTCAGTCTTCATCTTTCTTTCTTTTGGCTCTTTTCATTGTCTCTCTCAGTCTTTCTCTCTCTCTTTCTCTCTCTTCTCCCCTTCCATCTTTCTTTCTTTTTAATCGCTCTCTTTCATTATTTGCTTTCTTTTTTCTCTCAGTCCTCTCTCTCTCTTTATTTCTCTCTCTTCTTCCTCGTCTGACATCTTTCTTTCTTTTTAATCGCTCTTTTTCATTTTTCTTTCTCTCGGTCTCTCTCAGTCCTTTTCCCCTCTCTCATCTTTCTTTCTTTTAATCGCTCTTTTTTATTATTTGCTTTCTTTTCTCGGTCTCTCTCAGTCCTCTCTCCTCTCTCTCTCTCTCTCTCTTTCTTCCCCTCGTCTTTCATCTTTTTTCATTTTAATCTCTCTTTTCTTTTTCTCTCGGTCTCTCTCAGCCTTTCCCTCTCTCTTCCTCGTCTGACATCTTTCTTTCTTTTAATCGCTCTTTTTCATTATTTCTTTCTTTTCTCTCTCTCTCAGTCCTCTCTCTCTCTCTCTCTCTTTCTTCCCCTCGTCTCTCATCTTTCTTTCTTTTAATCGCTCTTTTTCATTATTTGCTTTCTTTTCTCGGTCTCTCAGTCCTTCTCTCTCTCTCTCTCTCTCTCTTTCTTCCCCCTCGTCTTCCATCTTTCTTTCTTTTAATCGCTCTTTTCTTATTTTCTTTTCTTTTCTTTCTCTTTCGGTCCTTCTCAGTCTCTCCTCTTCCTCGTCTGACATCTTTCTTTCTTTTAATTGCTCTTTTTCATTATTCGCTTTCTTTTCTCGGTCTCTCTCAGTCCTTCTCTCTCTCTCTCTCTCTCTTTCTTCCCCCTCGTCTTTCATCTGTCTTTCTTTTAATCGCTCTTTTTCATTATTTTCTTTCTTTTCTCGGTCTCTCTGTCCCTCTTTCTCTTTTTCTCTTCCTCGTCTGACATCTTTCTTTCTTTTTTAATCGCTCTTTTTCATTATTCACTTTCTTTTCTCTCTCTCTCAGTCCTTCTCTCTCTCTCTCTCTCTCTCTCTCTTTCTTCCCCTCGTCTTTCATCTTTCTTTCTTTTAATCGCTGTTTTTTCATTATTTTCTTTCTTTTCTTCTCTCATTCCCTCTCTCTCTCTCTCTCTCTCTCTCTCTCTCTCTCTCTCTTCCTCCTCGTCTCTCATCTTTCTTTCTTTTAATTGGTCATTTACTTTGTTCGCATTCATTTCTCGGTCTCTCTCAGTTCCTCTCTCTCTCTCTTCTTCATCGCTCTTTTTCATTATAAGCTTTCTTTTCTCAGTCTCTCTCAGCCGCCCCCTCTCTCTCTTTCTCTCTCTCTCTCTCTCTCTCTTCCTCCTCCTCTCTCATCTTTCTTTATTTTAATCGCTCTTTTCATTCATTATTTTCGGTCTCTTTCTTTCTCTCTCTCTCTTTCTCTCTCTCTCTCTCTTTCTCTCTCTCTTCCTTTTCGTCTCTCATCTTTCTTTTAATCGCTCTTTTTCATTATTCGCATACTTGTCTCGGTCTCCCTCTCTCTCTCTCTCTCTTCCTCGCCGTCTCTCATCTTTCTTTCTTTTAATCGCCCTTTTTCATTATTTGCTTTCTTTTCTTAGTCTCTTCAGTCCCTCTCTCTCTCTCTCTCTCTCTCCCTCTCTCTTCCTTCTCGTCTGCCATCTTTCTTTCTTTTAATCGCTGTTTTTCATTATTTGCTTTCTTTTCTCGGTCTCTGTCAGTCCTTCTCTCTCTCTCTCTGTCTCTCTCTCTCTCGGTCTCTCAGTCTCTTCTCTCTCTCTCGTTCTCTCAGTCTCTTCTCTCTTTCTCTGTCTCTGTCTTCCTCCTCGTCTCTTATCTTTCTTTATTTTAATCGCTCTTTTTCATTATTTACTTTCTTTTCTCGGTCTCTCTCAGTCCCTCTCTCTTTCTCTTTCTCTCTCTCTCTCAGTCTCTCAATCTCTTTCTCTCTTTCTCTCTCTCTCTTCCTCCTCGTCTCTTATCTTTCTTTATTTTAATCGCTCTTTTTCATTATTCGCTTTCTTTTCTCTGTCTCTCTCAGCCAATCTCTCTCTCTCTCTCTCTCTCAGTCTCTCAGTCTCTTTCTCTCCCTCTCTCTCTCTTCCTCCTCGTCTCTCATCTTTCTTTATTTTAATCGCTCTTTTTCATTATTCGCTTTCTTTTATCGGTCTCTCTCAGTCTCTCTCTCAGTCTCTCTCTCTCTCTCTCTCTCTCTTTCCCTCATTTCGTTTTTCTCCTTCCTTTTTACTTTCACTACATTCCCACTCACCATCTATATATCTATCATTCTCTCTGTCTATTGCATCTATTCTCTCTCTCCTCCGATTTCCTCTGACTTTTCCATTTTTCTCTCTTTTTCTCCTCTCTACATTTTTCTCTCCAACTGCCAGTCTGTCTCTTTCTTATACTTCATTCTTTCTCTCTTTCATTTCTCACATTGTCTTTAATTCAGAGCCTGTCATTTTGTAGGCTATTTTTTTTTTTTTTACAAAGTACCAGAACTTGTGCTTAAAACGTAAGAATCATGCTTACACTGAGTATAAAACTTTTGATAAAAAAAAAAAAAACGTCTTCTTTGAACAGGAATCGTCTGAGTAACGAACCTCTTATAGTCGATACCATTATCAGCTGTTAATATCTGTTTCCACTCTTTGAATGCTTTAAGCTCCTGGGGAGTGTGTTCATCGGTATGTAAACCTGTCAATGTTTGGTAAGAGCGGTTGGATGGATGAAAGGAAATATTAAGTTCTTTCAGCATTGTCATGCGTCTTGTTTTACAATTCGAAACGTCTCTCAACACATAGAGGTTCTACTGAAGAATAAAAACTAAGGTAAGAAAATAAAGCAATAAAAAGGCGGCGGAAAATAAAATCAAAATTCGCAGCAAGGAAAAGCCGGAAGTGTGATGACGACGATGATGACGCCATGAGCAATCTGAATAAAATCGAAGAAGAGAGAAAAAATAAAAATTGACCAACAAGGAGAGTAAATTGAAAGGAAAGCCAGGAAAGACGAAGAAAAAAAAAAAAAAGAAAAGAAAAGAAAATATAATGTTGAAAACCTCCGCATTACATCACACGAATTTTTTCTCTACATATACCAAAGGCTGTGGATTTGGGAAAGTGGGTCAAGCAGAAGACGTTTCAGCATCCAAGAATGTTGAAATGTTCTCGGCCTCAAAAGAATCTACTAAACAAATTTTAGCAAATGCCCAGACATCAGAATATTTTTCGCACAGTTTACTATAGACTGGAACCTCGGTTCACGAACTTAATTCGTTCCTAACCCCTAAATGTTCGTAAACCGAAACTATTTTCCAACAGGAATCGATATAGAGAAAAAAGTCACAGTACAATAAAATTATTATTATAAATATTATTATTAATGTCAGCAGCATAAACTAAATGCTTTATTAAACTGAGAATACAACGTTCGCGTATTGTGTCCTTTTATAGTCCCAGTAAACAGAAATAGCTGCCTCAGAGAGGAGAGTAACAAAACAAGTTGAGACAGCTCTTGATTATTCATGACAACGATTTTACAAATTTCATGTTGGCGGTGACATCTTTTTTAAAAAATCTAAATTAAAACATTCCTTCATGTATCATAATTCGATGAACTTTTGTTAAAAAGCAAAAGTTCATCGAATTATGATACAAGAAAATCAATTATTTTACAAAACGTCATAACCTAATATATATATATATATATATATATATATATATATATATATTATAAATTAACGTATTTAAAAATATGGTTTCATCGCTACACAGGAATTACTATGTTTCAAAAATAGTAACCAAAAAACTTCAAATTCAATTTCATTAAATTAAAAGTATTAGTTCTGTTTCAAGAGGAACACAGGTTACATATCTTGCTGTTCTTTCTTTTTCTTACTATAATACATATATATATATATATATATATATATATATATATATATATATATATACATATTTATATACATACACACACACACACACACACACACACACACACACATATACACACACATACACACACATATATATATATGTGTGTGTGTGTGTGTGTAGGTCTGATAATTGGATCGTATTTACGATTCCAATGGAATAAATTATGACCATGGAATATTAGTGTTTAAGACTTTATTTATATATATATATATATATATATATATATATATATATATGCAGTAGAACCTCTGTATGGAATAAATTATGACCATGGAATATTAGTGTTTAAGACTTTTTTTATATATATATATATATATATATATATATATATATATATATATATATAACAGTAGAACCTCTGTTCACAAATTAGTTCCTCAAGGCCGTTCGTAACCCTGAAATGTTCATAAACCGAAACTATTTTTCCAATAGAAATCAATACAGAGAATAAAAATCACAGTGCAGTACAACTGGAAAAGAAAAGCACAC
>CAHIKZ030001030.1:147500-250000 GCA_903632075.3 Acanthosepion pharaonis
TGACTGACACAGTTTTGACATAAAAATGCTCAAAGGAGAAAACTGTTCATTACGACGAAAATGTCTAGAGTGCCTTGATCGCAACATCATCTACAGTAAAGAAGAAGAAGAAGAAGAAGAAGAAGAAGAAGAAGAAGAAGAGGAAGAAGAAAAAGAAGAAGAAGAAGAAGAGGAAGAAGAAGAAGAAGAAACAACCATGAAAAGAGGCACTAGAAGTAGAAATATGACAGGAAGAAAAAAGGATGAACGGAGGCAAGAATTAGAATGATGAAACACAAAGTAAAAGAATAAGCAAGAGTTATGTAGAAGAAGAAGAAGAAGAAGAAGAAGAAGAAGAAGAAGAAGAACAACAACAACAACAACAACAAGGACAACAACAACAACAGTTAGGAATGTAAAAAGAAAGTTTGGAATAGAAAAGAACGGAAGTAACAACACAATCTAAAAAGCCCAGAACCAACAAAATCAATAATAGTAACGGCAGCAGCTGGAAAATCAGGAAGAACACAAGAACGCCACATAAAATTTCCAAAAAAAATAAAAACATAAATCGTAATGATACCAACAGTCGCAACAATAATTGACGTAAATTGCAGCGTAATAAAAAGAAGAATAAAATCAGCTAAAGGCTTTTGGTCAATGGAGGGATTGAATGGACAAAATCGTCGATTCGACTGGCGATTACTTCGGCGTATATATAGAGTTTGCTGACCGAAAATAAGTTAACAAATCTACATATCACTAAGTTATATTTAGTTGAGGTGAAGGATCGCGAAGTGAGAAGTCAATATAGAAAACTCGGACTGTAAATTCATCTCCAAGCGAAGAGATGTAGTTAAGAAACGCATATATACTTTTTATATATATATATATATATATATATATATATATATATGTATGTATGTATGGCGTATTTAGGCAGTACTCCCTCATTTATACATGTTTCATTAAAGACGACAGACAAGGTACAGCGATTAAGCTTATTTAATTTTTCTTGTGTACGAAGAAGTGTTTTCTTTTCTGAACACAGTGTGTAGAAACACTTTCTGTATATATATATATATATATATATATATATATATATATATATATATATATATCTCCTTTCCTAAAAGAAAAACTTCCTCCCAAGCCAACATAATTGATTATAAAACGCCCAAAAAATTTAAAGAAAAGGGATGAATTGAAAACGTTCTATTATTTAACATTTATAATACAGAGATTCATCTCAAACTGAAATAATAGAATTAATAATTAAATAATTTTAAAAAATCAAAGACATTAAATTCCATAATTTAGCATCACCCATAATTTGTTTAGAGTTTCAGTCAGACTGAAGTATATTTTAAATAAAGAATTCATAAAAAAAACAATACTTTTACTTGTTTATTAATACAAAAACGAAATCATTATAAGAAAACGCGTCGCCTAAGAAAAATTGTCTTTCTCCATATTGTTTTTTGATGGTATATTTTTAGTTATATCTGAAACTATGTACATATATATATATATATATATATATATATATATATATATATATATATGTGTGTGTGTGTGTGTGTGTGTGTGTGTGTGTGTGTGCGGGCGTGTGTATCAATGAAAGATAAAGAACTAATAAGAAACGATTATAAATCTAACATCATGTTTTCCTTTTATTTTAAAAAGATCGAAACATGTTAGATTAATATACTTTCAATTTTTTACTTATCCTACCAATCTGCCCGATTTCAATCCATATTTGATCTATATTTGATTTATATATATATATATATATATATATATATATAATTATTTATTTAAAAATTATAACATAAATATGTTACAAAATCACAACGAAAATAGCTATTTTGTTTCAACACCTTTGGTGTCTTATCATGTGATGATTTTGAATGTAGAATAAATCTTCATTCAACATTATCACTTGATATGACACTGGAGGTGTTGAAACAAAATGGCTATTTTTGTAGTGATTTTATAACATATTTATGTTATAATTTTTAAATAAATAATTGTATCTACTCTACTCTGTATTGAGCACTATTTTAAGAATATTAATTGTTGATTATTAGAATTTATTCCGTATACACCAATCATATATATTATATATATTGTATAGATTTAGGCAGCAATCTTTCATTAATGCATGTTTCATTAAATAATATAGACAAGTTCTGTCTATTTATTTTAAGTAAGTTCCTTTCATATTGTCTGATAAGCTTAATCACATTATCATTGAAAGACGAAATGAAATCACCATATTGATACATGTTTAAATCCAATCTAAGCTTTCGGCTTACATAAGCTATTATCCTTACATTCCTAGTAAAATTAGTGTTAAGTCAACATTAAAAGTAATCCAACTCATAAAAAGTGAAAAACCCAACAATGAAATCATAGCTTCACTGGATGTAGAAGACTTATTTACCAATGTCCCTGTTAGTGAAACTATTGACATAATTATAAGGAATATATACAGTAACTCATCTTTACCCCCACTTAAATTTAATTCGAATATATTACGGAAACTACTATTAGTTTGTACTACTGAAGTCCATTTCTTAGATCATAGTAATAATATATATATACAACGTAATGGTTTCTCCATGGGTTCAGTGCTGGGTCCGACATTTAGCAATTTCTACATGTCGAACCTCGAAAATAAGATATTTATTGATGTTAAAAACCTTCCATCTATCTAAGATATGTTGATTATATCCTTATTTTAGTTAAAAAATATAGACGAAATACTTCATCTTCAAAAACGTTTTCAAGATAATTCTGTCCTTAAATTCCCGTATGAACTCAATACTAATAATAAAATTCCCTTCGTTGACATATTGATAAACACAAATAATAACAAATTTACTATTTCGCCATACAAAAAACCTACCAGCATAAATTCATGTACACTACAAGAGCGAATGCCCATATTACTACAAAATAGCAATTATAAAAAAATCATTGTGCAGAAACTAATTCATCCACAAAACAGATTTTTCACAGTGAACTAAAGAATATAAAACAAACACTTATTAATAATAGCTTTCCAAACTATATAGTTGATGAACAAATCAAATACTTTCTTAGAAGTCTTAATACTAAGCAAATAGGACATAATACTGCTTCAACTAATCCTAAACATATTAAATCTCTTTTATCGTAATCAAATGCATACTAATTATAAACAAGATGAAAATATACTAAAAAAATAGTAAATACTAGTATATCCACAACAGACCCTAGCAAAAAAATTAGGTTAATCATATACTACGCTAAAGCTAGTCGCAGCTCGTGACGTCACACATGAACACGCGAGAATAAAAAACGAGAAGTATTAAGTATGGGAAGCCGTTGGTATAAACCAATGGCTTCTGTTATAAAGTATAGGCATTTAAGGATATTTGTGGAGATTCCATAGTTTATTTTGTTTAGGTTAGGTTTCAACTGTTTTATGTATAACGCCTCAAGAATTTTTAATTTTTGTTTATTGTTTTCATGTTTAAGTATAGCTGTGTTAATCATATACTACACTAAATCTAGTATATCCAACATAACTATTCGCAATGTTTCTTCTTCTCCTCCCCGTTAGCGATTTGCCGAAAACCAACATAGTTTACAAATTCAAGAGCCCTTTGGGAGATTGTATCTCCAATGAATTAAATAGTATTTATGTTGGTCACAACACAACTCGCTTTCACGGTGCTTGACTCTATATTTAAATGATAATTCTAACATTTTTAGACATTTAAAACAACATGCCTGCCCGCGTACTCAATTCCGGAAAATCCTTGTTGGCAACACAACTATACTTGAACATGAAAGCAATAAACAAAAATTTAAAATTCTTGAAGCTTCCCATAATTAATACTTCTCGTTTTTCACTCTCGCGTAGTCATGTGTGACGTCACGAGCTGCGACGCGATTTTCGCTTCCGCGTCTCGTATATACGAGTTTGTCGTTACTTTGAAATTTTTCATGCGGCAAGGGCGGACTATCATTGTTGCTTCGTCCATGTGTTGTTTGATTTATTAAAAATTGTCATCTTTGATAATGGCTTATGTAAGCCGACAGCTTAGATCGGATTTAAACATTTATCAATATAATTCCTTTCGTCTTTCAACGATAATGTGATTAAGCTTAACAGACAAAATGAAAGGAACTTACTTAAAATAAATGGACAAAACTTGTCTATATTATTTAATGAAACATGCATTAATATATATATATATATATATATATATATATATATATATATATATATATATATATATATATATATATATATTCGCTTGAGGATGAAATGGAACTAATGCTTTTAATTTAATTGCAAAATTAAATTCGGGGTTTTAGCTTCTATTTTTGAAACATGGTTAGAACTGTGTAGCAGAAAAAACATATTTTAAATCAATTAATTTATAATATTATATATATATATATATATATATATATATATATATATATATATATATATATATATATATATATATTGAACGAATAAACAGTTGCTGTTACCCCGGTTTTAAGTATATTTTTCTCACATAGGAAATTCAAACCTTGCTCTGTCAGGCTTTTCGCAATCGGAAAAATTATCAGGGGCTGATGAAAAAAAAGAAATTCAGGCCCAGTTTCAGTCGAAGGTACAATTTTTCTTTAGGTCTTCTCAAATTAGGCTGGTTGATATTAATTTTACTGTTTAAAAAAAAGGAGGATGGTAATTCAAACACCTCTGAAAATCACTTTTATATTAATAAGAAACAATGTCGGATAAAAATTTGGTTAAATAAAAAGACTATATTGGCGTATTCCAGGCAGCAAGTTTTCATTTAAGCTCGTTTGATTAAAATCCAGCAAAATTGATTATTTTTTTTATTTATTTTCGGTGTTTCTAATCATTTACAGATTAATAAACCATAAGACGTAATGATACCAATATTCTCAACAATATTTGACGTAAATTGCACCGTAATAAAAAGAAGAATAAAATCAGCTAAAAGCTTTTGGTCAAAGGAGGGATTGAATGGATAAAATTGCCGGTTCGACTGGCGATTACTTTGGCGTATATATTGAGTTTGCTGACCAAAAATAAGTTAACAAATCTACATATCACTCAGTTATATTTAGCTAATGTGAAGGATCTCGAAAGTCAATATATATATGTGGGATAGTGAGAAGTCAATATAGAAAACTTGGACTGTAAATTCATATTCAAGCGGAAAATGTGGCTTAGTATATATATATATATATATATATATATATATATATATATATATATATATATTGCGTATTTAGGTAGCAATCCCTCATTTATACATGTTTCATTAAAGACGACAGACGAGGTAATTCTCAATTTTTAGTTAATTTTCTTGTATTCGAAGAAGTGATATTCTTTTCTGGACACAGATTGTGCAGAAACAGTTTCTGTATATATATATATATATATATATATAGATAGATAGATAGATAGATAGATAGATAGATAAACCTAGTGAGCCAGACAAACCTACCCAGGTTTCACCTAAGCGGATCGCCAGGGAAATCTAGGTAGGTCTGTCCAGCTTTCCCTGACGATATGCTTAGAGGTGAAACCTGGGTAGGTTTGTCTGGCTCACTAGGTTTATCTAGGTCTGCTCTACGGTTGTATTGAGCTCTTTTGTTAGTTAGTTAGTTGTTTACTCGTGTCGGGGTTTTTTTCTTTGGTCTTCAAACCTGTATCTGTGCGGTTTTTTTCGACAGACTTTCATGTTTCTAGCTCTTTCTTTTTTTAAAACCTTTTTTTTTCCCTCGAGATTGATTAGATTATTGGCAAATCAAAAATTCGAAGTTTTTTCGAAACGAGTGTAGTTACCTATATATATATATATATATATATATATGTGTGTGTGTGTGTGTGTGTGTGCGTGTGTGTGTGCGTGTGTTTATGTATGTACGTGTCTGTGTGTACGTGTCTGTGTGTGTGTCTGGTCATTTTTTTCAATAATTTATCATCCATTTTCTGGTTTGAAAATCCTGTTAAATTTTATTTCAATTTACAAGGTGAAAATGATTATTATCATAACGTAATCTTAATTGTTTATATATATATATATATATATATATATATATATATATATATATATGTATATATATATATGAATAAATGGATTCGTAAATATAATTATTCTGAAGTAGGTATATATAAAAATAAACTGACACGACTGTTTCCTACAATATATTGAGAAAATTTGCAAAAATTCTTATATTTATTTTTCGGTTTTCTGCTCATTTCTGTCATCTTCGGTTCGTATATGTAGTCATCCCATGGCAAACAACTTTCGGCTAACACTAGCCATTGTCACCATATTTCGGGAAAACTTTTCTCTGTTGTGCACGCTTTATTAAAAAACGATGACAATTTCTTGTTGATTTTTTAAATTGTTTTTTTTAATGTTTTACACATCATTTTCTCAATTGAAAATGTCCAGTGAAAGCCGAAAGTGCTTTGACATGCGAAGCTATATTTACAAATACGAAATAGATTGACCTGCCACCTCTCTAAACTCAGTGCAAACCGTGCACAGATCGACCACCACAACAGGAACAACCAAAACACACACACACACACACGCACACATATATATATATATATATATATATATATATATATATATATATATATGGGTAAAATACAAAGACAAGCTGGAAAGCAACTTGTCAGCTGTCAATATACCTTATAACATCCTCGAGCGCTTAGCCTTGGAGCGGGTAGAATGGAGATCAACGTGTTTCAGTGAACTCAGCAGTTTTCAATCAGCTCGTTTCAATCGTCTTCAAGAAGCGAGAGCAAGATCTAAAAGGTCAGCCAATCTTTACAGTGATCTCATTTCACGATATTTTCTCTTGCTCCATATGCGGCCTCCTTTGTCGCTCACTAGCGGGTCTTCTGTGCGACTTAAGATTATCGCACAAAATTCCTAACTGAATCAATTAAGTTGTCAGATTTTCATACGTCAAAACCGACGGAGAGTTCATTATATATATATATATATATATATATATATATATATATATATATATATATATATATAACGTGGACATTGCGGTCAATACCGAGCGTCGACAGTTTATTCTATGATTAAACGCGATCGTCAGTCGTCAGGCCTGACTTTTATATCTACATCTGATATCGAGCCGCTGATGGCGTTCAAGTAAGATATCTGACTGATGTCAAATCAGTCGGGTTTCCATACCGGCTTGAAGCAATCGGACGTCTAGCTACACCGAGGAGCTATGATACAGCGGAACTGATTGTCTGTGGATAACCACACACACACACATATATATATATATATATATATATATATATATATATATATATATATATATATATATATATATACAATGGAAAAACTGATCATGGCAGAGCGGGAAGAAACTCTTCGAGTGGAAATAAAGAAATCTTTAAGCAAAGGGATTGATTTTTATTTGTTAATCTGACAGATTTATTACTTAAAACATGTCAAGATAGATGTGCTTATTTCATGACGAAAATAAAGTAATTAAGCCGTAAAACCTGTCTATAATAAATAAAAATCCATTCCTTTCTTGATATATATACATATATATATGTGTGTGTGTGTGTGTGTGTGTGTGTGTGCGTGCGTGCGTGCGCGCGCGCGTGTGTGTGTGTGGAGACCTGTTTTAGAATTGTATAAAAATGCTTATAGATTTAACTATTTTCACTGAAAGCCCTTTTTTGTACAAAACCTGCTCACAGAAAGTAAGTCAACTTTTACATTGACAGGATCTAAATATTTGAATTTTTTGCATTCATATATACTAATCAACCGTCGACGTCGTACGCGACGCCCGATGTACTTTGAACTGGCAAATTTTTCGGCTCAACTTCAGAATATGTTCAAGAATATTTTTCTTCCTTAAAAAGAATCTTTAAAAAATGGGAAAATATATATTAGCCACTGAGCTTGTGGTTAATAAATCTAAATTATAGATTTTATTTAAATACGATCAGTTCTTGTTCGCTAATTAGTCTTTCAGTAAACCTTTGACCAGGGTGTTTGTTCGATTGTTTGTGACACAAACGAAACTAAAATTCCTAAAATTAACTACTCAAATCTTTCGTATATTTATTCGAGTATACAATACTGCAACATAATGCTAAGGGATAACTTATTTAGTGGTGCATCAGTCCCTTGTCTTCATGCAACTGACTGCTGGAATTTTATATACAGTGAAAACAGTGTAGTCCTGTCACATACATCTGCACACATATAGATGCATTTTACGTTTATCCAATAGTAACACAATTCCTTCAGCTATACTGTATAAAAAAATACAGAAAACATTTTGTGTGAAGTTATTTTTAAAGAATCTTTGTAATTCATTTCTTTCAATTTGAAAGAAAATTAATACTCAAGTAAGTAAAAAAATTATTGATATTTGTAGATCCTCCATGTTTGAACATTAACTTAATTATTCATTTATACGCGCATATTCTGCTACATATATCCGAGATATATATATATATATATATATATATATATATATATATATATATATATATATATATATATATATATATTATTAATTAGTAAATATACACATACATATGCAATCATATATCTAAAATATATAAATATATATACATACATACACATACATATATATTTGTATAAAAAATGATTCCAAGAGGATAGAATCCAGGTAGAAGGATATAATAAAAGGCTTAAACACTAATATTATATTTTTATTATACATACATACATATATATATATATATATATATATTTATTATATTTTTGTATTTTTTTTATATTTTTATTATATATATTTTTTATATTTTTTTATTTTTTTATATATATATATATATATATATATATATATATATATATATATATATATATATACACGGTGAGGTTCACCCTTTACAAAGTATAGGCTTAGTGGGGGGTGGGCCATTTGTGTGAATAAGAGTGGAAGATAAGCCTAGTCTTGAACAGGTTAGGATTGTAGCGATCGGAGAAACACCCAGTCAAGGGTCGATTCCACAGTTTATTGGTTTGCTAATATATAAGTGGCATGGCGTATTCTTGCTGAGGCTTGCCTCGGCGCGACCAGGAAATGTAGTTCGTCTTAGAACTTTCCGTGCAAGTAGTGGTAGAGTAGCGAGAAGCTTGCCACATATGGGAGAAAGGTTGAAGTGTGGGGAATAATTCGTCCTTCAGGGGCTCGGAGACGCCTTTGAACTCTATGGATAGAGTTCAAAATCGTCTCCTGGAGAAAGAGGCCTTAACATGACTGGCTTTTGATGGAATTTTTGGAGGGCCCATAATACTCTACATTCCAGAAAGGATCCAGTCTGCGGCAAGGGCAGCAATTTTAAAGGCAGCACGCTTGAAGAAGGTTAGGAGGAGAGCTTCGATCATATAGGATAGAAAGTTGTCCCTATCGGAAAAATTGTTCTATAGAATGAGGTCTTGACATCACCCGCCCAAATATGACAACAGTACCCCGTTTTTGGCCATTATCTTATAAAGGTAGACGATAGAAGGAGGAGTCAGATACTTACTCGAGCGATAAAGGGAGCCGTCTATTTTACTTGCATCCTTAGCAACAGGTCGCATGTACGAGTTCCAATTGAGATCTGGGGTAAGTTTGAGGCCCAACGGTCTTTTAAGTCACTTCGCTACCCCAAGAGAACTTCCGTTCGTCCTGATTAGTAACAGTTCAGTGTCAGATCGGCGATGATGAAATCTAATTAGCTTGGTCTTCGAATCATTGAATGTTACAGTTTTTTGTGTATATGTATGTATATATATGTAACTAATGAGTTAGTCCAAATGCCTTGACTCGCTTTATAGTCTACCAATAGAAGGTTAAGCAATCAGAAGACGCAGAACATTCTATCCGTCGTGTATAAAGGCGACCATTTTTCTTTTTATCCTACCCGAATGACCAGTGCCAACTTGTCAGGCGAAGATGACAGAAGGAAGTACTACGCTCTGCTATTTTGCTGCGATATCCACTGCTAACCTGAAAAACGCTTTCCTACTGTCTCCGAAATATTCACACTGCTAACCTCTGGATTCTATACTCGAGGACGACCGTCATGATGTATAACATTTAATATAACCAGGCAGTTTTTACAACATTGGGTAGTTTGTGCGTGATCGGAAGAAAGATTAGTCCCCAAACTCTGATCCTCAAGAATTTTAGCTGCGCCCTCTAATATAGTTTTATCATCGACATAGATGTTTACAAATGATATGAGTATATTCTTAGGAAGTTCATTTATGTAGATCAAAATAGGGTTGGCCCGAGGAGTGATCCCTGGAGGATGCCTGTGCTGACCTATTGCGCTTCGGAGGACTAGCTAATGATAACTACCCTCAGGGATGTGCCTGTTACGAAGCATTTAAGGATCGAGAAGACCTTTCCGGTTATTTCATAACTAGAGAGCTTGTGCAGTAAACATTTGCGCCACACCTTATCAAAGGCCTTTCAGGTACCTAGAACTATGCTCCTCGATCTTTATTTGTCGTCAAGAGCCTCGCTGATTCTGTGAGTGATGGTAGTTAAGACATCAGCAGTGGATCGGGCTGACCAAAACCCATACTGCTCGTCGCTGAAGAGTTTGTTCTTTTCTAGGTGTTCGACAAACTTCTTTTTGTTATGGCCCCCAAAAGCTTGCCTAATGGGTCTGTACTGGGAGGGTGATGATCGAACGCCCGCGTTCTTAAAAACCGGGCATACGCTTGATACTTTCTACAGGCTTAAGAAGGATTTCTTCTTTAAGCAGCAGTTGAATAATTTTGCTCGGATTGGGGATAATTCTGGGTTGATGTTCTTAAGGAGAACCACTGGATTTTTCTCAGAACCAGTGGCTTTCTAAGGGTCAAGGCTTTGATAAATCTAAAAATTTCTCGTTGGGTGATGGAAATATTAGTGCGATTGTGCCCAGTGGGAGGTGGGAATTGGGCGAGGGAGTGGTCTTTGTCAGCTAATGTTGAGTTAAGGGTAAAGATTGAGGCGAAGAGGTTCTTCTTGTCTGTCGAGGAAGATATGACCTCGGGGCAATTTATAATTGTGGGCACAGCTGCTTTACAATTCTTCATGATTTGGTTGGTTTCAGAATTCATGGGATCCAATTTGTTTCTTTTCAAACTTGGTCTGGACTCGTCAAGCGAAACTAAACTTGGAGTATTCTAGACATTTTTTGCAGAGATTCCCGGCAATGCTGAATCCAGTAAGGGCCGAACTACTTCGCTCTTTGCGATAAATACTGAAGTAGTGGTTTCGGTAAATGGTGGCTGAAACGCATTTGGTGGGAAACCAGGGTCGACTGGTCTTTGCTGGAATTTTGGGAGGGTGCATAAAACTCTACATCCAGAAAGGATCCAATCTGTGGCAAGGGCAGCAATTTTAAATGCAGCACGCTTGAAGAAGGTTAGGAGGAGAGCTTCGATCATATAGGATAGAAAGCTGTCCATATCGAAAAATTGTTCTATAGAACGGTACATCGGAAGATGCTTTAGGTTTGGCATCAATCTGAACACTGATTAGGAAATGGTCTGACGTGACTAGTCGAAATAAAAATTTTGATATGCATTTATCAAGGCAGAAGGTTGAGAAGAGGTCGAGGAGTTTCGCCTGATCTCCCGTCGAGTCCGGGACTCGGGTAGGTTCTCCGATGATCTGGGTTAGACTATAGACAAGAGGGAAGTCTCTGCAATATCTGCCTTCAACATCGATTTTGGCAGAGTGAGCTAGCCATTCTTTAAGGTGGATGTTGAAGTCACCGCAAATATGAAAGCTGACCGAAAGATATTGAATGAAGGTATTATCAATCTTCTCAGATATTCGGTCGAAGATTACCGTCACTTCGTCCTATATATATATATATATATATATATATATATATATATATATATATATATATATATATTATTGTGTGTGTAATTAGGCAGCATTTTTTCATTCATACATGTTTCATTAAATAATATATCCATGTAAACAGTAACAAACTATCATCAATGTCTTATCCGTATATTGCTTAATATATTGTACAGTAATTGTCATCTTTGATAATGGCTTATGTAAGCCGAAAAGCTTAGATCGGATTAAAAAATATGTAATAATATTGTGATTTTCTATCTTCGTTTAATGATAATGTTATTAAGCTTATCAGACGTTATGAAAAGAATTTACATAAAATAAATAGACAACACTTGTCTATATTATTTAATGAAATATATATATATGTTTAACGTCCTATTTTATAGAGACAAGTATTTAAGTAAATGCTCTGTTTATAATAAACAGTATTAAATAACATTTACCGGCCTGAATGTCCGAGAAATTTTCATAGAAAAATATTCGGCCTTTGACAGGATTCGAACCTGCATCCTGTACGAAACGTCATTTACGCTTACCGTCTCGGCCACAAAGGAGCGTTCGGTAGACAAGGTCGAATTTACTGCTTATAAACTTCAATCTTCCATGAATCTCGTCCATTCATAACTGCTCTGGCGTATCAAATGTAAACAAATGACGTCATATATTAAGAAATGGACAAAGTCCGACAATTTATTTATTAAAGACATTTTCATAGAAAATATTCGTCCTTTGACTGTTTATTATAAACAGAGCATTTACTTAAATACTTGTATCTATAAAAAAAGAACGTTAAACATAAAAATGTCTTTAATAAATAAATTGTCGGACTTTGTCCATTTCTTAATATATGACGTCATTTGTTTACATTTGATACGCCAGAGCAGTTATGAATGTACGAGATTCATGGAAGATTGAAGTTTATAAGCAGTAAATTCGACCTTGTCTACCGAACGCTCCTTTGTGGCCGCGACGGTAAGGCACGTCAGCGTAAATGACGGATCCGTATAGGTTGCAGGTTCGAATCCTGTCAAAGGACGGATATTTTCTATGAAAATTTCTCGGACATTCAGGCCGGTAAATGTTATTCAATACTGTTTATTATAAACAGAGCATTTACTTAAATACTTGTATCTATAAAAAAGAACGTTAAACATAAAAATGTCTTTAATAAATAAATTGTCGGATTTGTCCATTTCTTAATATATATTAGGACATTTTAATGTTTATACATTCTTTTTTATAGATACAAATATTTAAGAAAATTTACTGAAATATTTGTATCTATTAAAAAGAATGTATAAAAAATGTCTTAAAATAATTGTCGGACTTGTCCATTTCATTATATATATATATATATATATATATAAAAACACAGATGTGGAAGATTTTTTAAAGCAATCAGACTTTATAATCATAATGTTTTAATACCAAGCGATAAATATTGTCCCTAACTGAATTTCGCAGAAATTACACACTCTCTGCAGAAGTCCTGATTGTAAATTGGATTTTATATATATATATATATATATATATATATATATATATATATATATATATATATATATATATAGAGAGAGAGAGAGAGAGAGAGAGAGAGAACGACGATCAGACAAATAGAGGAAGGGAGAAAGATCGATCGAATAATCATAAGGCTATCAGAATAAATGATATACATATCGACTGGTGGAAAGGTATATACTCTGGCCCACTTCAAAAGGAAATTATAAAAAAATGGTCTCTCGATGAACATCAAAGAGAAATCTTTTGAGGCGTCATAATGCAGGAACGTTATTGGACAATGATAAACGGCTTCCTAGCCAATGATAAAGGTTTAGTTTTATGATTACGGGCATCTTGAAAACCAACACTGCCATTGGCTACTAGGACGAATATGACACAGGCACAGTATAAATCGCCATTGGCCTCTTTCTGTCTCTTTTCGATCGTGTTCTCTATGGCCCATTCACATCCCTTCTTTCTTTCTTTCTTTCTTTCTTTCTTTCTTTCTTTACTTGCGTGCATGGCACAATGCGTCAGGAGAAGGATATTTGTTTTCGATTCAGTATTTATAACAGCTAATAAATCGATCAGCAAAAGATCACTGAGATTAAAATGGACAAAAATAAAAGCAAAATGGCGAAAATACTGAGCATGGTGCTGGGGTTTTAAACAGACATGCTGTCACTTCAAAATTATATATTAATAATAATAATAATAATAACAATAACTAGAAATACACGTAAAAATTTCACGGTTTTCTTATTTGAATTTTCTGATGAATCATAATTCTTCAGTTAATGACTGAATAAATTCATGACGAGTTCCATAGCAATAAAATATCCATAGAAATTTCCCAATTGTATCGTTTGTAATATTTTTCTGCAGGATGACCTAAGGCAGCTAGTGGAGTTTTGTTATGGCTACATTTCATGATTTGTTTTTCTAAGTCTCATAACATAACTAGCGTTACATTATTATTATTATTATTATTATTATTATTATTATTATTATTATTATTATTCCTTTGATTTCCGGTGCGTATTCATTTCTTTCCGGGTCCCGACCAGAGAACTAAGGTCAGAAATGGTATCATGACATTTTCCACTGAACAATTTTGAAAAACAAAAAGATCACACATATTTTACATAGATAAAGACCTTCGTATTGTGTAGGCTGTACTCCCGAGACCAATATTTTTGTATTTCTTTAAGGCATGATTTACCGGGAATCTCTTCAATGCGTCTCCTGGAATCTTTTACAATCAATCCGAGAGATCCAACTACAAATGGAATTGTTAATGTTCTCATATTATTATTATTATTATTATTATTATTATTATTATTATTATTATTATTATCTTATTATAACTGTACTTATACCTTCCTTTATTAGTTTGCACGACCACTATGCCCTGCCAATACATTCTAAATAATGGATTATTCCGTTTTAACCGCATGGGAAAAGGGGAAAAGACAACTTGACTTCAGTGAGAAAATCAAAGAAAGAGAAGATAGAAATGTTTAATCTTTCCTGATAATACCCTGCACTAGATAACAACTGATAGGTACGGGGTTTTATTCTTCGACTTCTTCTTCTTCTTCTTCTTCTTCTTCTTCTTATTATTATTATTATTATTATTATTATTATTATTATTATTATTTCTTTCCGGGTACGGCCTAGAGACCTAAAGTCAGAAATGGGATCACGACATTTTCCACTGACCAATTAAAACACACACACACACGCACGCACACACATTTGACATAGATAAAGCCCTTCGTAAGGCGTGGGCTGTACCCGTGAGAACATTTTTTTTATATTTCTTTAAGGCGTGAGTTACCGGGAAACTCTACTGAAATCTTTTCCAACAAATCCGAGGGCTTCAACTACAAAAGGGATTGTTGATGTACCCATGTGCCATATTTCTGAGATTTCGAATTCAAGGTCCTTGTATTTTGATAGCATATTGAAGATCTTCATTCCAGTCTGCAGGGACTGCCATATCAATAAGGTGGAATTTTTTTTTTTTTTTTTTTTTTCGGTCTCTAATAACAATGTCTGGGCGGTTAGCGTTGATTGTTCTGTCTGTGTGTATTTACACAATACACACAGACAGAACAATCCCATAGAATTGTAACAGGATCTGGGTGGTGTTCATACCATTTTCTTTCTGTTTCCTTCCCGCAGAAGTTGCAGATTTTCCAGTGCAGATATTGGCCCACACTGTCATGCCGGGTTTTATATTCGGTGAGTGCCAATACCTAGATTTTCTTTTTCTCACTAAAACCAAACATCGTCTCGAATATATCTTTTTTTCCCATCATTCCTAGAAGCGGAATGGTTTATTATTTATCTGGCTAATGGAATGTACTAATTGTAATATGATAATGATAATATATAATTTTTAGTCTTTGTTTTCCGTATTTTTATTTCCTAGTTCTTCCTCCTCAGCTTTTCTCTCTCATTAATATTTAGGGATAATGATGTCGTGAAAACGTTTTAATCAACAAGCAGCTGATAAGAAGAATTAATCCCTTTTTTTTTCAAAGGAACATCGAATAAGGAACAAAGCATCAATATGAAAACGTTAGTCGCCGCCATTTTATCTTCTGTCACAATTTACATGATCGACAGGTGCAGATTTAGTTTTTTCAGTTTATAAACATCTTTGCCGCAACTCCAAGTGAAAGAAGAATCCTCGATCCTTTTCTGTTTGTATTATACTTGCAAAACCAATCAATAAGTTTCGGAATCAGTATTGGCTCCTTAAAAGAGATCGAACTAACTACAAACTGTGAAATCGAACCTGGTAAATATCTAAGTCTAAAATATTATAACGAGAAATATAAAGAAATAAGATTAAGTTGGCACTGAAATCAGTAAGAGAAAAATGGAAAAATATTACTTTGAAAATAGGCTTTCTGCTTCCTGTTTTTACTTGGATTCGAACACAGACTCTTAACGCTATATATATATATATATATATATATATATATATATATATATATATATATATATATATTGCAGAGTGGATAAATAAAACGGTTTGAACAATATTTTACCTACATTTGTTTTTTTACGTTTTGGCTAAAATGCCAACCAGCCTCGCAACCCGGGCTTCGACCATAAGGTCTCCTTTAGCCTCTTCTTAAATATTTTAGCTCTACATATTCAATTTTTATTTTATATTGAGTACTTTTTTTGTTGTCTATACCTTTTAGGCGCGGTTGTTTTCAGTTTTCTGTTAACATTTCTATCCGTGCATATATATATATATATATATATATATATATATATATATATATATATATATATATATATATATATATATGTGTGTGTGTGTGTGTGTGTGTGTGTGTGTGAAAAATGTGTGTATATAAATACAAATAAAAATATATATATATATAATTATTTATATATTATATGCGCGGTACTTATTAGAAAGTGCTCAATATCAGTGATAGAGCTAACATATTTGGTTGGATTGATGTGAGTTTGTGACCCTGGGTTTCACGCTTTTGCGATCGTCAGACAAACTGATTAATTTTTTTTTTAACTTTGGGTTTATGTAGATTGCGTGTATTTGTGTTATTATGGAAGTGGGGGGGTGGAATCGTCGTCGTGATGTCATCGTGCTAACGCAAACATAGATGCATGTCCGTACACACGATGAAGTACGCAGACACACATACACACTTGCTTGTCCGTCGGGACTCATACAGATATAAACATATGTGGACAGTTTCGGATATGACATATGTATGTATATGAGTGGTGTTGTGTCTATACATACGCATTTGTATGTTGAAATTCAAAGATCGGAAGTGTAGCGTAAATTTCTCGTGAATGTATACATGTCAGCAATCAGAGCATTTATCTTTTTTTTCACTGAATAAAATTTCCTCGCATATATGTATATACGTGTGGTGGGGTCTGTGTAAAATTATGATAGGTAAAAATTATTATTATTTTTATTTTTTTATTTTATTTTTTTATTTTTTTTATTTTAAAAAAAGGGGTTTATTTGTTATTATTTTAAAGCTGGTTATTTGCTTGTTTTTGATGACTGTGTATATGTAACTGGTAGAAATTTCGCTTTGTAATCCTTATTGGTCATTTTATTTGGTGGTATTTAATATGCTTGGGGAGGGGGTAGTTTACGTTAATAATTATAGTGGGTCTATATGATAATAGTAGATGTGACGTGATAGTAATGTTGTAGGGGGATTGGTGGCAATGATAATATAAGTAGCTAATAGTTATTGTAAATTGGTAGAAGTAATTAGTAATGGTGGTGGGAGAATGATAAAAAAAATAAATTTAATTATTGTGGTGGGAGCTTGAACTAAAAAGTGATTGTTGGTGTTTTATTTTATTTTGTTATATATATTAATTTATTTTGGTATAAATCCTGATAATAGGTATTCTGTGTAAAATTATGATAGTTGAAAATTGCTATAATTTTTTATTTTTTATTAAAAAAAATTGTTATTATTTTAATTCTGTTTATTTGCTTGTTTTTTATTTATTTGATGACTGTGTATATTTGACTGGTAGAAATTTCGGTTTGTAATCCCTATTGGTTATTTTTATGGTGGTATTAAATATGCTGGGGGAGGGGGTAGTTTACGTTAATAATTATGACGGGTTTATATGGTAATAGTAGATGTGATGTGATAGTAATGTGTAAGGGTGGTGGTGACAATGATAATATTAAGTAGCTAATAATTATTGTAAATTGGTAGTAGTGATTAGTAAGGGTGGTGGGAGAATAATAAAAAACAATAAATCTAATTATTGTGGTGCTAGCTTGAACTAAAGAGTGATTGTTGGGATTTTACTTTTTTTATATATATATATATATATATATATATATATATATATATATATATATGGGGTCTGTCTTCAAAATAACGGGCCTGGTGTCACAAACAATTTATTTCAGTTCCAAACAACAACCAACATTATTTCCTCTTCAAAGTACCTCTTCTTCGAGTCTGATACACTTTTACATCCTTCCCTGGCATGCTTCTATGCCCTGCTGGAATGATTCGCCTTGGATGCCCCTCAGCTCCTCCGTACCGGCCCTCCTGATAACTTCCACGGCTTCAAAACGGATCCCCTTGAGCTTGGAGAAAGGAAAAAAATCACACGGAGCAAGATCAGATCAATTAATGAGTTAATAATAGAATAGTTTGAGATAGCTATAAAAAGAGATAGATAGATAGATAGATAGATAGATAGATAGATAGATATAAACAAGTTGTGATAGCTATAAACAGATTGAGATAGATAGATAGATAGATAGATAGATAGATAGATAGATAGATAGATATAAACAAGTTGTGATAGCTATAAACAGATTGAGATAGATAGATAGATAGATAGATAGATAGATAGATAGATAGATAGATATGAACAGTTTGAATAGTTTGAGATAGCTATAAAAATAGATAGATAGATAGATAGATAGATAGATAGATAGATAGATAGATAGATAGATAGATAGATGTTCCTGTACGTAGATGTCCTTCTCAGCCAGAAATTAGTGAGCGATTACGAGCAGCTGCATTGTCATGGTGAAGCAGCCAAGATTTCTCCTGCCACAACTCTCGTCTCTTCTCGCGCATTGAGCGAAGCAAATGCGGCGGGATCTCTTAATCGTCTGAGCCTATGGTCAGACCTCACTGTTGACAATGCCTACAGCTCACACAGGACACCTAGTCCTGTTGCTTTTCAAACAGGCATCGTATATATGTAAATGTCTGACGGTCGGTTCTATCGGAAGAGAAGGATTATATCGCGGGCTCGATTTTACTTGCAACATTTAGTAACGCCTATGCTTGTCATAGTTTTTCATAGATGATGCGTTTGCGCTGTTCCTGTCGATTCGTGGGGTCGATGACCGAGGTCAAGATTCGAAAGCTGATTTTCAAAGCGAGGCACATCGATTAGTTCAAAAGTCTGCGTACCCTGAATTATATGCGCACATACACCCCACCCACACCAACAGACACGCGCGCGCACAGAGAGAGACAAGCTCAGACACACCTAATTCAATCTTGGAAAGCTAGTCTCAAATAAGATAGATAGATGTGAAGAAACTGATAGATAGATAGATAGATAGATAGATAGATAGATAGATATGAACGAATATGTCTAGAGTTTACAGTTGAATGTTTTGGTTTTGTAGCAAATAGCGGTATTGTGCGAAACTACCCCTAGCACAGCAAATTCTATATCCAATTGCATTTCCCCCGTTAATAAATCTGTTGATAATAATACCTAGCTGCATCTGTAAATGTTTCAATATTTTCCGATTTTTAATTTAATCTTTGAAAATTTTACGGCTATAAAACACCCTCATTAAATATTTGAGCTTAACAACTTTAACAAAATATTGCAATGCCAGGCATAAGTACGAAGCTGATAGATAGATAGATAGATAGATATGAACAGTTTGAGATAGCTATGAACAGATTGAGATAGATAGATAGATAGATAGATAGATAGATAGATAGATAGATAGATATGAATAGTTTGAGATAGCTATAAAAATAGATAGATAGATAGATAGATAGATAGATAGATAGATAGATAGATATGAACAAGTTGAGATAGCTATAAACAGATTGAGATAGATAGATAGATAGATAGATAGATAGATAGATAGATAGATAGATAGATATGAATAGTTTGAGATAGCTATGAACAGATTGGGATAGATAGATAGATAGATAGATAGATAGATAGATAGATAGATAGATATGAATAGTTTGAGATAGCTATAAAAAGAGATAGATAGATAGATAGATAGATAGATAGATAGATAGATAGATAGATAGATATGAACAAGTTGAGATAGCTATAAACAGATTGAGATAGATAGATAGATATGAACAGTTTGAGATAGCTATGAACAGATTGAGATAGATAGATAGATAGATATGAATAGTTTGAGATAGCTATAAAAAGAGATAGATAGATATGAAGAAGTTGAGATAGCTATAAACAGATTGAGATAGATAGATAGATAGATAGATAGATAGATAGATAGATAGATATGAACAGTTTGAGATAGATATGAACAGATTGAGATATATAAACAATTATGAACAATGTGAGATAGCTACGAACAGAGTAAGATAGATAGATAGATAGATAGATAGATAGATAGATAGATAGATAGATAGATGAATTTATTCAAGTTCATTTACTTCAAGAACGAGGTAATTGAGACTTTGCATCCAAGCAATAATGAAAATATATTGCAATTCCTTTTACTGGGTAAAAATGAAAACTTTCTTTTCGTTTCAAATTTAATTTCTTTAATTATTTTTCACTTTTCATTCCAAGGCGGAATTCAAATTCATATTAAAGACGCCCCCGTTTCCAAAGATAACTCACTCTTAAATTTTCACTGGAGTCGAATCCATCGATCATTCTTTAATCAATTACTGACGATTTTTTTTATTTGATTCCTCGGATATTTTGAGTTCAATACATTTGAAATGTCAGCTGCTTTAAACATATTTTCAATACAAGATTTAATAATAAACATATCACGGCTTGCCTCTTTGCTAGCTTTCTAAGCACGCATTGGTGTTTCATTTTAAAACGTTGTTATTTTTATTCGTCACCCCACGCCCTAGACACTGAGAACTAGTTAGGACTACATAGAGACTTAGAGGTATTATGGTGATTGTGGTAAGAATGGTAAGTAAGCTTGTGCTATATATTTGATTTATATCAAAATAAATATTACTTTCTAAGCACGCACTACGGTAGGCGTACTTCAGATTTACGTTACCTTGTCAAAGTTCCTGTAACAAATTTGACTCGTTCTGGCACCACATGTACTGCCTCTGTAGCTACAGTGGTACGTCTATGATTTTAAAATTCAGTTTCACTAGTGTAACTCTTGAGAAATATTGTTATTAAGTAAAACTATATTTACTAATCATACATTGTAAAGCTTGTGGAATCGTGTATGAATTCCACCCTTTTGTGCGCGCGCATATTGCACCCCTTCCTTTCATGTTTGGCTAGATATAGCAGTAAACCGCTGACGTGAGGAAGGTTGCTGGCTAGCTACTCCTGATACCGTCTAGAATCAGAATTTGAAGTTTTCCCGCGCATTTCTCTGACGTCACTGACAAACTTCGTTTTTCAAGTCAGTCGCCGCTTGATTTTCAAACTAGAAGGTTGACTCATTTATTCCGTGCCCCTAACCCATACTCGGGCCGGAATATCTTAAATAACCAAAATTTCAACATGTCGTGTGATTACAACTTCTCTTCAAACAACTTGTTTGAACCTTCTTCCGTTTTTCTACTAGAAAACGTAGAGTATCGACACTGTCGACATCACACTTTTCCAGGACCAATTCCTCGTCTTGAAATGAACAACATATTTGAACTTTCTTCATTTTCTACCAGAGTCTACGACACTGTCGTCACCACACTTTCCCAAGACTAATCCCTCGTCTTGATGCGAACAACTTTCGAACTTTCCTCTGTTCACTACCGGAGTTCTACGACACGGTCGTCAGCACACTTTTCCAAGACTAATTTCCTCGTCTTGATGCGAACAACTCAGAATTTTCCTTCACTGAAGATTGATGAACTTTTCATACACCTCTTTTGAATTCTAACCTTTACGAACCAGTTTAAAAAAAAAGGTAACATTACACACACATTATTAAACCTCGCTGTAAGTATTTTTCCTTATTATGTACGCATACACCTTTCGTACAAAAAGACAATATTCCAGAACTTTCATTCTGAAGAAACTTTTCCCGCCTTAGCCATTTCGGTTTTCTGTTTTGGCGCGGAACTTTAACATCCTACTTGTCACTACACTCTACTGGCTAAGAACAGCCTTTGCTTTGCTTTTCTGATGGTCCCCACTGGGTGAGACCAAATATTTGTTATTAAAATAAAGTTTTATATTTGTTTTCCACCAGACTCGTTTTGTCGTTTCCTCCTGGCTATCTATATTTTACTATTTTTATGCATGTGTTAAATGAACCTTTTTCCTCACTAAAGATCAGACATTTATTATTTTTACTTTGTTAGTGGATTCGCTAGTCATAAGTAGTGTCTGGCACAAGACCACCTTTTCGTAAACCAGCACTGCATGCTACCGGGACCTCAACAAGCTTATTACAATTTGAGTACTGCAAATAGTTTTTTAAAGAATTTCGATTTGTTTTCCTATGTGTGTATATGTGCAGAATTTCGGAAGTATGGGTGTACAAATCGATAAATCTATCATTAAAAGGTCACGTGTTTTAAGGGTTGTCTTCTCTTATAAATTCATCTGCTGCTCCACCTTACTTAACTTTCGTTCGGCAGTCAATCGGCTGTCAAATAATCGATTAATACGTCAGAAAAACAAGACCTCATAATTAAGAAATGCTTGTATACAACATTTTCTGCTGTAAGTAATATTTGCTTCTCTTCGAATTAATTTAACTTTAAATTTGCTAATTTTCCTCAAATAACGTTTCAGAAATACATATTTTATTTTTGCAAGATTTTTAAACCGAGAATTAACTTTTGTTTACAAATGTGTCCAAATGGCCGCTCTTCATCGATTTTACTTTTAAAAAATTCGATTCCTATCAATATAATTTCTGTTTGAAATATATCACAGAGTATTTTTGATGACTGGAAATAGTAAATTTTAAATCTTTTAGCTTTCAATTAAAGCTAAGATGGAAGCTCCAAGAAAGCTTTTTTTCATTTTTAAAAATTTATTTTAAACTTTACGCATACCGAATTAGTGGGGGGGGGTACCTACTCTTATCCGTCCTCTACAGATATTTTTCTCTTGTTCTCATAATGAATATCAACTCACACAAAGCCAACCGTGAGTCAACTATGACGTCATCTCTTTGCTGGACCAATCATTTTGATTGATCACTTTTTTCTTTTATTTTTTTTTTCATTTTCTTTTTTTATTATTGAATGAGTTTAATGAGGTCACGTATTTTCCAGAATCGTCACATTCCAGATTTGTCTGGTTCGTCACAACGGCACTAATACCAATGGAAATGCAGCCGGCCATAATAAATCGCTTATTGGTTATTTTTTTTAACATCTCTCTCTCTCTCTCTCTCTCTCTCTCTCTCTCTCTCTCTCTCTCTCTCTCTCTCTCTCTCTCTCTCTCATTCTCTCGCTAATGTATGATTATTAGTAGTAATATTATTGGCTGTATTTTTTTATCTCCACAAATCGCTTAGCAAATTAAGAAGAAAATGGTGTGAGGAAGGAAATCCATAATCTAAACAACACAAGATTCTGTGGACGAGGGGTCGATAGAAAACGATGGAGGTTGTTCGAGAATTGGTTAAAGACTGCAAACTCGAAAATATCTAGCATTAAATTGATTATGTCATCAGGTGTTCAGTTTTTTTTCGCTCGTGTATAATAAAATGAATAATAAAAAAAGGAATTAAATTACTGAAAATAACTTACTATAAAAAAACAAACAAAAAAAAAACGGGCATTTATTTATGCCTTTCGCATTTTAAAACGTAATTTGAACAGTCTTTTTTCCCGCCCCGTTCGTTCTTTCCATTTTTAGCGGTCAGCAGATTTTCCATTTCTAACAGTCGGCTTCTCTACGGTTTGCTTATCTCTTAACAATCGACAACTTCCAATTTTTATCACCTTTTAATGTTTCCACTTCTTTAAAGATTTCTATCAATTACCTTTGTTTTGCCTAGAGATGTCACGATCGATATATAACTGTCTCTCTCTCTCTCTCTCTCTCTCTATCTATCTATCTATCTATCTATCTATCTCTCCCTCCCCCAGTTAAAATATTTAATCCTTAAAAAGGGCTAAATGTATAGCCGAAAGCGCTCGGATAAAAAGAACATTCGGACAGTTTTTATATTATAATTTATCATCCGAAAAGAAAATAATTATTAGATCGCATGAGAAATTGTATAAAAACTAAATAAAAGCAACTTGTCTGTTGTATTCAACAATGAAATGTGCATGCAAGAAGGATTGCTGTCTAAATATACAAACTCCCTCATTATATATATATATATATATATATATATATATATATATATATATATATATATATATATATATATATATATATATGTACTAGGTGTAACAGCAAATTGTCCAAATAGTCTTACAGCATAGTTATCCATCCCACAAATGTTTAATCTAAAAAACGCCATTAAACTAATTTACTTACTTTTTTCCAGGTTTTTAGATAAGACGTTTAGCCATCTTGACACCATTTGTCGTAAGAATCACTGATAAACCCTATGAGTTATTCATCTAGAAAGAGAACAGGTTAAAATCCTTTTGTGGTCAGCCCCACTGTTTTCTCAACTTAGCAATGGTGGGAGGAAAAAAAGATCATTCAGGCCTTCAGAAATGGTACCAACATTCATACTCTGGATTCCATCTTCAAAGTCAATTCAAGAACCATCAAGAGAATGGTGAATAAGTTTTAAAAAGAGGGAATAGTAAAAAGGAAAACTGGATCAGGAGGTCACAAGAGGAAAAAGGATCATCATTTCAACTTTGAGCTAAAGTGATCAACTAGAAAAAAATCCAACTCAATGCATATAATGTTTGCACATGAGAGAGGAGTTTCACCTATAATAGTCCAAAGAGCACTGAAAAGGGAGGCACCTTCTTACACCAGGACAGAAAGTTAGAAGGTTAAAGAGGGTGAAGATCATCTTGAAATGTTGGAAAATGATCTTGGAATAAAATATATATTTGAACTTAATTTCAATCCTTCATGAGCTTCAGATCCTTCGCTATGATTAATGAGTGATGAACATGTCATTTTCGTTTATGATCGATTCATTCACGATTCTTCTGTTATGCTTGGAGAGTAATTATAAATTCTTATTGCTCAAAGTAGAGACCAATAGTGTTATAGAAACCTCGGAGAATTCCAGTAAGATATATTTAATCACTTTTAAGATACAATTCAAAACTTAATCTAACAATTGGACAGTTTTGCTGTTTTAACATTTGGACAAGTTTGCTGTTACACGTAGTAGTATATATATATATATATATATATATATATATATATATATATATATATATATATATTCATGAATCATTCATTAAAAAAAAAAACAAATATAGATGTTAATGATTTAAATAGCGAGAATACGTCTATATATTTGTTTTTTTGTATGAATGATTCATGAATTTATAAATTATAATTGCACCTATAATTGAAATATATATATATATATATATATATATATATATATATATATATGATGTAAATCTATTTAAACACGGTGGGTGAAAAAAAAACCTGGACAGCACAATTTTCAAATAAATTGGCATCCGTGGAACAATGGGAAAAAAAGAAAGAACCAGAAACCTCCGAACTGGCCGAAAGAAATTGTCTAGTACCGTAAAACTCTGGTACCAAGAACAAATAAAAGCAAGTAATTAATTAAAACGAAGAGTGCTCAATGCACTAAGTAGAGCAAAAGTAAGATAAATGAAGCCAGGTACTATCTTCCTAGTTTTCACCACATGGGATGTGTGGAAATAAAACATTCATACACACAGCCCATGCACTAAATTAAAAAGCAAAAATAAAATCATCTTTGATAATAGCAAAAACTATATCCGAAAGCGCTTGGAATTATAGGACATTTGGACAGTTTCTACACATTCTGTGTCTAGAAAAGAAAACACTTTTTCGAACACAAGAAAAATTACATAAAAAGCTGAATCGCAGTACCTTGTCTGTCGTTTTTAATGAATCATATATACATATATATATATATATGTATATATAAATAAAAAGAAAAGAACAGTAAGATATATAATCCAGTGTTCTTATAGATATTTTTATTTTTACAAAATAGTGCTCAATGTAAATTTACAGAGCATTAATATTATAAATTAATTGATTTAAAATGTTTTTTTCCGCTACACAGTTCTAACCATGTTTCAAAAATGTAAGTTAAAAGCCCCGAATTTAATTTTATATTTAAATTAAAGACATTAGTTCCATTTCATCCTCAAGCGAATTTTGGAGTAACTTTTAAAATTACTGGGTTTTAAAGACACAGCTAAAATCATAATTCATGTTTCCAAGGTTACAGATGAATCCAGTTTACTAGACGAGGGGTGTCGGGGTGTTTATTATGTCTATATTTTAATGTATCAGTTATTGCAATGAAATCTAAATCTGTCGTCTGGATTTTTTTTAATTTTATTGTTAACGGCAAAAATTCTTATATATATATATATATATATATATAGATAGATAGATAGATAGATAGATAACTAAACTCGTTTCGAAAAACCCTCGAATTTTTGATTTGCTAATCAAATCAATGCTGAGGGAAAAAAAGGTTTTAAAAAAAGAAAGAGCTACAAACATGAACTTCTGTCGACAAAAAATCGCACAGATGCAGGTCTGAAGCCCAAAGAAAAACCCCGATACGAGTAAACAACTAACTAACAAAAGCGCTCAATACAACCGTAGAGCTTGACTTTCCCTGACGATCCGTTTAGGTGAAACCTAGGTAGGTTTGTCTGGCTCACTAGGTGTGTATATGTATATATATATATATACAATTATTTACCCGCTGCCCCACGCAGCAAGATGTGGTACAAGGCCGAGTTTAAAGTGGGGTATCCGAGCCCGTAGGCTCGGGCAAAAATTCCCTATAGACCACGTAAAAACGGAGTCAGTTTCCCGAGACGAGAGTTTGCCCTTAAGCACAGCCTCTTCTGGGGGATACCCTCTGACATACGCCATGTAAGTATACTAAGCCAGGTAAGCATATATATGCAGTCGTATATATATATATATATATATATATATGCGACTGTACGCTCCACAAGTTTGTATCTGTTATCAATACCACACTTTAAAAAGAAAATATTTCGATTTGCATTATAGTTTTTCGTCTCGGATGCTACCTGAATTTTACCAAAAACAAAATAGTTTCCATGCCTGAGGATGACCGAAGAACCTGTCGAAAGTACTTGCATATTTAAGGAAGAGCTAATAGAGTTTATAATTTAAAAAAAAAAAGAGAATCATAATATTCATCAAGTGGTTAGTGGGTTAATGCACTTTTCAAATTTAGTTAGCGAAGTGAATTCGCCATTTATCTCATTAACTTTACTTATTTACATTTTTGTGAATGATTCATTATAATATAAATTAAACTGCACCCCAAAACACACACATATATATATATATATATATATATATATATATATATATATATATATATATATATATATGTATATATATATATATATATATATATATATACCTATAAATATAATTAGACGCATTCTTTAAAGGATCCATGTTCTACCAACGCGTCTTTAAAAGTTAGTACTTTCTTAAATAAACAAAATGAAACAAATTCGCACAGTGATACCCAAATACATGCATGATAGAAGTTAAGAACCACGTCTATTAAGTCAAATTTATTACTAAATTAAGATGAAAAATAAAACAAGGAAGATGGCAACAAATTAAAGCATATAGTTTCCTAATGAGTATAAATAGAAAAAAATTCAAAAATTTACTCACAGCCATTCTAACAGAAACAGAGAACGAACAAGATTCTCTTTCTGTCTACACCGGGATGGTCGTTGTAACTTTATATACACTGCTTCCAAAAGTTTGACGGACCGTGCTCTGCATAAAAAGGTAAATGCTGTATCCGTGTACTCGACAGCACATCCTGGGTTATCGATCAAAAGCTGCCAGATAGCTGACTCATATGCCGTTTGAGTCACCCGTCTGTTGCTGTTTGCAACGCATCGTCTAATATTGGCAGGCATGTGTTGTTCAATCCGTGTCTCAAGGCGTTGATTGGTTTGCCTTACATAGCCAGCCTCACACTGACATTTCAATTAATAAACAAGAAGTAATTATATATATATATATATATATATATGTATATGTGTGTGTGTATGTATATGTGCATATATATGTATATGTGTGTGTGTATGTGTATGTATATATATATATATATATATATATATATATATATATATATATATATATATAGTAATGGCTGACTGTATCCGAGTATGCAATTTCGATGCATGCATTAATTTCAACTCTTATTAATAAATGCATTGTTTCTTTACGATGTTGGGCTGCCAAGTTCATAGGCTGACTATGAAGGATTGATGCTAGATCTGTGAAATCTTGCATGCATTAATTTCAAGCCTTCTTATTAATAACTGCTTTATTTCTTTCCTGGCACAAGGATGGGCTGAAAAATCCATAGGCTGAGTATGAAGGAGTGATACTGAAGTTGTAAAATCTTGCATGCATTAATTTCAACTCCTTTTATTAATAACTGCATTGTTTCTTTCCAGGTACGAGGGTGGATTGAAAGGGTCATAGGCTGACGTAGCTCATGAAACATGAGTGGTGAGATACCCCGAGTATTCTGAGAATATATTGAGTTCAGTACTCTCATTTATCGCTTCCTTTCATGTTGTGATCGCCCTCTTAGATATAGATTTACGGCTTCGTCTTGTTGGGCCCTGCTAATCGATCACGTAGATACAGATCAGCAAGTAGATTATAATCTACACCGTGCCTATAGCAGTCCTCACACATAAGCCGTGGTATTCCGAATAATTTCTTTCTCCCAGTGCTACCGCACGCCTTAATCTCAGGCTAAATCTTTTCACTTCTCTTTCGGCTCTCGGAACGTCCAACCGACAAACGAAGTCGGTGTTCCTAAAAGCAACCGCCCTGAAATGATAGTGTATGACTCTTGACAGTTAGGTCATTAGGGTGTGTGCGCAATTTCCCTCAGTGCTTGTGCTGTACGACAAGGCGATGTCAATATCAAAACAAGTGCAGAAGCTGAAACATCTGAGGGGTATTTTAACAGAAGACGCAAAAAAAATGTGACACCGAAATCCGAAGACGAATCGGAAGAGCAAAAGCTAAGCAAAGTATCAAGAAACAGGAAGTTGTTGTTAGAAACAAAGAGAAGACAAATGTAACAGGGACATGATTTAACGGATGACGGAATATGTGACACCGAAATCCGAAGGCGTATCGGAATAGCAAAAGGTGCCTTTCTGAAGCTAAGTAACAGGAAAATTTCATTAGAAACATAAAAAAAAAACTACATGCTGAACTACTACATAATATCAGTCCTCCGATATGGCTGTCACCCATATAGTTACTGACCAGGATCGACGTTGCTTAACTTTGGCGAATGTACGGGAACCGATGTGTCAACGTGATGTGGGCGTAAGCTATTTTATCTGTAAGGTAACTGTCCATACTGTCAATCAATCAGTCGATTCCCAAGTAGTTACCCATCTAGCTACTGATCGGGATCAACATTGCTGATCATACAGGAACCGATGTTTCAACGTGATGTGGACGTAAGTCATTTTACCTATCAAGAAACTCTCCATACTGTCAATCAATCAATGAATTCCGAAGCGGTCACCCATCTATGTACTGACCATGATCGACATTGCTTAACTTTTGTGATCGTACGGGAAGCTTTTATTTTATCTGTAAAGAAACTGTCCATGCGGGAAGATAAATATGACATGGCCAATAAGCATCCATTTCTTACTTTTCGTTTTTTTTTTTTTTCTTAGTGACATTTTGCTCTCTCTTATTACTTTACTTAGTTTCTGAAAGTTCTCTTTCCCTTTTCCGGTGTGTCTTCGACTTTCTGTGTCACACGCCCAGTCGTTTGCTAATAGTTCAATTTTTGTTTCTAACCGATTCTGATTTAGCTGATTCAAAGCTTACACTTTTGGCAGTCTCTCTTTGCTAATGGCCACGTATTTTATCTATTGTCTTCTTATAGTTCCTAGTTAGTCCATTTTTATCTTGCTTTCCATTGCTACCTACTTTGTGAGATTTTATATTTACTGGTCAGAAAGTGCAGAAAATATATCTGTATAAATCAATCAGAAATTGAACATTTTAGCTATCGTATTAGCCTTATAGTCCTGATTAGTAACGAGTCTATCGCAGAAAGAAATGCCAACCTAATGCGAGAAAAAATCTTCTGCCTAACCAGTCCTGAATCGTAAGAGGCATGATTGCCCAAGCGGGTATCACGTATGACACTTTACTGGCTTTATCTCTTCTTTGCTCGGCTATGATTTAAATAACAGGACAGACTCGGTCCTATAGCCTTTGTTGGCAACCAGTCTACTGCAGAAAGAAACGGCAACCTACTGCGAGAAAATCATCTGCCTAGTCAGACATGAATCGAAAGAGACATGATTGCCCAAGGGGGTATCACTTATGGAACTTTACTGGTTTTATGTCTTCTTTGCTCGGCTATGTTTTAAATAACAGGACAGACAGGGTCCTATAGCCTTGGCTGGCAACCAGTCTAGGGAATAAAGAGACGGCAACCTACTGCGAGAAGATCTTCTGCTTAGTCAGTCATGAATCGAAAAAGACATGATAGCCAAATTATATTGGATTGTATTATATTACGAGTTGATAAGCCTGGGGTTATTTTATATTGGTTTGCTTTAGTTTCTTTTGCGTTACGGCATATCAACTTTAATGGGTTATTTAATGCCGACAAGATCTTTTTGCTGGTAATTTTTTTTTTTCAAAAATCTTTTGTGTGTATTTTTTTTTTTTCAAAAATGTATAGCTAGTAATAATGTATTGTTAGTAATAATTTGTTTTAAAAGTGTTTCTAGTATTAAAACCTATTTTTACACTTTCATAGTGTTTTGACCCCACTTTGGGGGGGTTAATCATTTGCCCATAGCTGGGACCTTAACAGATGCTACCACCCCGGGTCAGGGTAGACCTGGGAACACCAACAATTAAGAGGTGGTACCACCCTCCTCAAAACCTTCAGAGGCTTTGCTGTTGGGCGTAGTTTATTGTCTTACCCAGGACACAGACGTAGTTTATCGTACTACCCAGGATGGCGTTTCAGATTAAAAGAAGTATTTCATATTTTCTTGGTTTAGGAATAGGTCAATATTGGTCTTTTGTATTTGAGACTATAAACATTTACTTGGTTCATGGTCAGGTAAATACAGATCATTTATATTTGAGTCAATAGCATTTACCTGATTTTGAAAGAGGTAAAATTGGATCGATTATATCTGAATTTAAAAATATGTACAAGTAACTGCCGGTCGTTTTCTTTTTAAATGAATCTATGTGGTAATAAAACAAGCACATCTCCTCTCCCCTCTCGCTTATAACCATCCACTATGATAAAATAAAATAAACGTTTTTCAGCGCTAAAGCTGGATCAGTCAAATAAAGCTTCTACTTAGAGTTGTTGCTATCTACTTGGTAAATATAGCTAAATATTGGTATTTTTTATAGTCTGTAAACATCACGGTGGAGTAATGAATATCAGTTCGGATTGAGGAATCGGGAGGTTCAACCTTATTAAGCTTCTTTGGGAAGTTTAGATGATTTTCATCGTAGGTATATAAAAAAGAACGTCATCTGCGTATCTATAGTAAGAGGAGTATTTAGTTATGATGTGTTTAAACGGACAGGGCTTTTTTTTTAAAATCTATCCAGACAGTCAAGGAAAGAATAGACAGCTTCAGCCCAAATATGGCAGCAATACTCCATTTTGGGGCTGATCTAGTTCTTTTAAAGAGTATAGAAGTTGGTGTCAGTGGGAGGGGGCACGGTGGAGTAATGGATAGTTGCTCGGATTGAGGAATCGGAGAGCCGAGTTCGAATTCCAATCGAATCCATTACATTCACTTACATGCTAATACCCTTGGGAAAAGCATGAATCCTCTTCTTCTCTCCCCGGCTATGGGTAAAAAGCAGGACAGACTGGGTTCTATAGCCTTGGTCTACCGCAGAAAGAAATAGCAAATTACTGCGAGAAAAAAATCAACCACGTTAGTCATGTATCGAAAGATACATGATCGCCTAAGCATGTATCACGCATGGCACATAACTGACTGAGCCTTGGGAAAGTTATGAATCCTCTTCTTTTTCCCCTATCTATGAGTAAATAGCAGGACAGACCGGTTTTTGTTGCCTTGGATGGCAACTGGTCTACCGCAGAAAAAAAATGGCAATCTAATGCGGGAAAAAATCTGCCTCATCAGTCATGCATCGAAAGATACATGATCGCCTAAGCGTGTATCACGCATGACACATAACTGAGTGACTAACTGAACCATTTACGTGTTTTAGAAATAGTTAATATTTATATTTGAGTTTGTGAGCATCTACTTTGTTCAGGAATAGGTAAATACATGCTATATATATATATATATATATAAACAGCATGTATATATATATATATATATATATATATATATTTAAAATTTTGCTTCTTTCTACAATACAAAAATATCAGACGTATCTAAACGCATTTACTTAATTTGGGAAGAGGTAAAGACCGTTTTATGTATTTGTCAGTAGCATTTACTTGAAACGGGGGAGAGATAAATCCTTACCCGAGGTTTAAAATGTTCATACAAGTGGGGAGGCTTATACATAAGATCATGAAGAGACAGCTGAACATTCTGGGACACGTAACGAGAAAGGAAAGCCTGGAGAATCTGATACTCACAGGTCGAATAGAGGGAAAGAGAGACAAATGAAACGCAACGCATGACATACCTGGTGGGCTTAAGCAAGTGGGTGACAGAACGTGGTCTGGGGAGATGGCAGAGGGACGAATCTTGCTGAGAGCTGCAAGCGATAGGGGGAGCGAGTGGAGAGCCATAATCGCCTACGTCCTGAAAGGACATGACACATCAAAAGAAAAGAAAGATATGCAATTTTCGAGTTTTTTTGTTGTTTTTTTTATGACCCGTGGCATGTTCTCTCTGCAACGCTCTATGTGAACAATTTTTTGTACAAAAATCTTAGTTTCATCCGGAGAGTGTATGAAGAGATGTTTCTGCGAATTTATGAAAACGCTATGGTCTGCCAAACTTCTTCAAATGTCTGAAATCTACAAAAAGGAAAAAAAAAAGAACTTTTAATTTCGGGTGATGTAGTATTGGTCGTTTATGTTTGAGAGTAGCATTTACTTGATAGGTTATCAGTTTTGGAGGACGTAGTCAGTGTATTCCAGACCCCACCGACAAAAAACGGGATTATGGATACGACCCCATTTTTTTAAACATTTCACCCCAAGCAAGGCCGGAAGCCACTAGCACTTAAAGGGTTTCAGAGTAGGAGCGAGAACAAAGAGGAGTGATAGAGGAAAGGATGAAGAGAAGGATAGGGGATAGATCAGGGCATCTGGAGACGTCGATTGACGTTACATTTGAATAGTTAGAGATTATAGCTATCAGGAAAACAAGAAATGGGGAGGGAGTTCCACAGGCGAGAAGTGCGAGACATGAAGCTATTGGAGTAGAAGAGACGGCTATATTTAACAGTTTCGACAGTGAGAGGTTAAGAGCGAGATGCCAGCCTAGTTGAGCGCTTAAATTTATAAAGTCTGAGAACACCTCATCGAAAACACCTCATCGGAGCAGTTACCGTGAAAGTATTTGTAAAAAAGACAGACGGAGGCGACGGCACGGCTGTGAGAGAGCGGCTGCAGACGAGATGCCAGATCAGAGCCAATTACATTGCATATCCGTCTTTGGATTTTATCAAGGACTTCTCATTCATCTCATCCTAACACTAACACTCAAGAGGTTACAGATAGTAGGAGCGAGAGTACAGAGGGCGTGATAGAGGAAAGGATAAAGAGAAGGACAGGGAATAGGTCAGGGCATCTGGAGATGCTGATTAACATTACATTTGAATAGTTGGAGATTATAGCTATCAGGGAAACAAGTAATAGGAAGGGAACTCTACAGACGGGAGGTGCGAGATATAAAGCTATTCGAGTAGAAGAGATGGCCACATTTAACCGTTTCGACAGTGAAAGGTTGGAACTGAGATGCCAGCCTAGTAGAACGCTTAAATTCATGGCGTCTGGGAACCAGCGAAAGTAGCTCGTCGGAGCAGTTACCATGAAAGTATTTGTAGAAAAGACAGAGGGAGGCGACTTTAAACATTTGTGTTGCTCTAAACGACTTTTTTCCCTTTTGCCATTGTCTTGCCATCCATTCAGCCAAACTCGTTAAGTAGATTACTCACTGCTTTACCCTGCCTCAATTGTCATGTGATCTAATTCCGTAAATAGTAATAATCTGTTAAAGAGTCCGCTATTCATTACCCGACAGCAAAACAGCATGTCCCCTCAGTGGAGGTTCTCAATTTTTTTTTCCTCTGGGCCAAATTTTGGAATGAAAATTTGCTCCCACCTCACAAAATTTTTGTTTGATAAAAAACTACATTTAAAAATGATAAAAATGAGGGAATTTTAAAGGGAGGTAACCGAGGATTCGAAGTCAGAACATTATTATTGATAACTCTCTCCTCAAATTTGCGAATCCTAGTTACTATATTCTTAATACTTGATATAATGCAAAAATATCACAATTATAAAATCGGTCAATAATTATTTATAACTATCTATATTGGGACGCATGCATGCAATTACAAGTAACCCATAATAATATTTTGAATTCTGAAATCATATTTATTTTTGGCAGATGAATTTTTTGAAACTGTTTCTATGTGACGTCCCCCACCCCCGCCCGCCGGTGTCGCTGCGCCAACTGTCTTGGTATTGGTCGCGGCACCAAATGTGACGTTCTAACCTTTTGGTGATTCGGATGGGAATCTGGTTAGATTCGGTATCAGCTTTGTCGTTCCCAGCTCGCCTCCAACGTCTGGTTACCGAAGTAACTGCTTTGATTTCCAGTCTAACCTACCCACGTTGTGATTTGATCTTAGGCAGACGAAATCAATCAGTAGCCGGGCTGTACTGCAAGTCGAGTTCGAACAAGGGTGATATCGCACAAGTATGTGTAAAAGAAAAAAAAATCATAACTCGAAAAGTTAAAATGTGTTAAAAAAGGGATAACAATACTTTTTATCTGGTTGCTGAGTACAGGACTAAGTCTTCTTCCCAACCCGCTATATGGATTCGTGACACTTTGTGCTTGTTAGGCAAGTCTTAACATCTTAAGTTGTTTGTTCTTTAAGAAACTGGTTCTTGATGTGGCTTCATGCAATATTCGTAGAACTTGTTTTGGTGGTGTGAGTCTAAGTCGTTCTTCAAAAATAAATTGTCCTTGGTTAGAATTTGAGTTCGGAATTGCGTGAAATCTTTCAAGTCAGCTATCTGCTAGGCGGGTCTTCAGAGCTTTCAGCTCACTGCAACTAACTGGAACTTAACTGGAACTCAACTCGACTGGTTCTGCACTGGATCCCACTGGAACTGATTTTCGCTCGCTGCGACTTTGCTTATATGGACGCCGACCAAAACCGGGGTGGGCTTGTCGGGGTTTGAGGTTCCTTGATAATTCCAAACCCACAATCCATTTCTTTGTTTTCGGCCAGGAACATTTTATTATTTTCCATTTTTGGAAGTCTTTTCGTCCTCCCACCTTCTTCTGTTCTCATATTGGTATCTCACCATGCCCTCATAGGGTGTCAACGGGTTTCCCCTCTCTCTCACATTGGCATCTCACACGTATCCCCTCAATGAGTGCCAACAGGCCTCCCCTCCTACTTCACATGATTACCTCCGCCTAACGCTCATGCTTACCAATCTACCAATGGGCGCCCAGCGGCGTGGGTGTGGCCAGACTAGCCTCGGTTTAAAAAATCTTGCTCAAAGAAAAAAAATTTATTATTATTTTTTTTTCTTTTTCCTTTTCTTTCTTCTCTTCGAGGAGACCTCACACCCTAGACTCTTTATCTTTAACCGAATTACCTGGAATTCGTCAATTAGCTTTTCGCCATCACCAAGCGGGTGGCCAACCAGACGTACCCGCACTCCTGGCGCCAGCCACTGATCCGATAAAACAGTCCCGCCACCACAGCCGAATTCATATGGAATTCGTCAACGAGATTTTCGTCAATTATCAAGTGGGTGGTCAATTGGACGATTCGCATTCTGGCGTTATCTATTCCCGATAAAATAATTTCGCCACCATAGCCAGTTTTGACACAAAACAGATGCCTTTTCCAAACGACCTTCCCGTAGATAACCAATGGTTTGGTCTTTTGTTTTTGTAACTTTGTGTGGTCCAAATGGACATTTCCGTTTTTTTTTGTTTTTTTTGCGACCCAGTAAATTTTTATCTATTTAGAATTTTGTCTCTGAGGTTATTTAACCAACCTGGAATTTCCACCCGCCCCGTAACATAAATCAGATTAATTCCAGTATTTCCTTTCTCGACAATGGAAATAAAAATTTTACCATTTTTCCTTATCAGAAAATAACACCGCTTAGTGTCCTTTTCGTGATGGCTTCTTATCACCTAGATTTAATTCTCGCCTTTCTTTTTTTCTTCTTTCTTTTTTTAGCAAGCCAAAATAGTGCCACATCTAAATCTTTGATTGTCTTTTGATCATTCCGACTCACTTGTTATCCACTTTTTTCTGCACCGTTTAGGAACCACTGCAAGCGATGATCGAACTCGCGACTGTAGTCGAAACCAAGAGATTATACGTAGAACTTAAAGTTGAATGGCCTAGTTAGATTGACACATTTATATGGATGACATACTTGGCGACAAACTTGTTCAGAAATATCTGAACTCTCAGCTGTATGCAATCGTTTTATCAGATGAATAATTAAAAGTGAGTTCCGTCCTGGGTTTGACGATAAACTACATCCGGCAGTTAGGCTTCTGATCAGGAGGTTTTGAGGAGTGTGGAACCACCTCTTAATTGCTGTTGTTCCCAGGTCCACCCAGACCCGGGGTGGTAGCACCTGTTAGGGTCCCAGCTATGGGCAAATAGTAAACCCCGAAACACTATGAAAAATATAAGAATAGATTTTATAGCAAAAGTGCCAACAATACGTTTTTGAACCAAAACAAACATTACCAGCAATACATTTGACGCTCTACAAAAATCATCTTTAGAAAAATACGTCAATGAAACCTGATCTACAAACCTGATTTCTTACAAAGACTACATTTTCTATTCATACGACATATAATAACTTATATGCCGTAAAATAAAAATAAGCTAATCCTAAACCAAAACTGAGTTCGGGCGAATGACGACTGGAGGTCTTAGCAAGGATTATCACTATTCGAACCTCGTGAATTGGCGCTAGACAATCCTAAAGAACTGAACCAGATAACAGACAGCATCACTTGAGGACTTTCAACAACAGTAACAGCTAAAATGGATATCACGTTTAACTCTATGACATAATCAAGATTTGACGTTCCACACTACTTCAAACAAAAGCTTAGGAAGGAAACTCCTATCAATACTGGAAAGAATGATAAGAATTGTTAGGTCTATGAATGCTGAATGTTTCCTATTAATTAAACTGTTAATGTTAACATTAATATTAACTAACTGCTCTTTGAATTTCTCGTGGAGCAATAGTTAGTTAATAATATTAACTATTAATGTCTCCACAAGACATTCAAAGAGCAGGTCTATATTTACCAAGTATGGTGCAAAACAACAAACAAGAGGAATTGATTGAAGATTGAACTCAATTCACAGTAATAAAGATCTGATCGACTACCACTAACCATCACTTCTCTAATGTCTTTGATCATTATTGATAGGAATCTATCCAAACAGAACGAAAACCATAATAGTACGGAACTGATCAATAATGAATACGAAAAACGGCAAATAAAGCTGAATACTTTTTTTTTTTAATTTATTTTCTTTTTCTTTTAATAAAATTCCCCCGGAACATAAATTGGACAAATTATATCAGTTTTCATTTCAAAGTTTTCCCATCGATCTTTGTTCGATTCTGGCGTCAAATGGAATGACTGTTTAATGTATAATGATTTTAGAAATTTATTTCTTTCGTCATTTTTCTTTTCTTTTTTGACTGATTGATTCGTTAAGTTCAATTCGATTTTATATTCTCTTTTGTCCTTTTACTCAAACCGGAGCCGTAAAATTGACGAGAAAATAACAGCATAAAACCATGATCAGCCTAGTTAAAATCGCTGGCGGCCATCATGCGAACCTTTTTTTTTATTCGTTTTTATGAATACACATCAATTTGTAAGAGGGGACAAAAGCGTTGTCTATTAAATAAAAGCCCTACATAAGACAATAGGGTTGTTCGTCTCTCAACTGTCAGTCTCTTTTTTTTTTTTTTTTTCTCTCTATTTATTTTGAACTCGCATAATCTTTTACTTTATTTCTTTTTCCTTTTCTTCTTTGACCTTTCTTTTTCTTTCTTTCTTTTTCCTTTTCTTCTTTGCGCTTTCTTTTTCTTCTTTCTTTTTCCTTTTCTTCTTTGCCCTTTCTTTTTCTTTCTTTCTTTTTCCTTTTCTTCTTTGACCTTTCTTTTTCTTTCTTTCTTTTTCCTTTTCTTCTTTGACCTTTCTTTTTCTTTCTTTCTTTTTCCTTTTCTTCTTTGACCTTTCTTTTTCCTTCTTTCTTTTTCCTTTTCTTCTTTGCCCTTTCTTTTTCCTTCTTTCTTTTTCCTTTTCTTCTTTGCCCTTTCTTTTTCCTTCTTTCTTTTTCCTTTTCTTCTTTGCCCTTTCTTTTTCTTTCTTTCTTTTTCCTTTTCTTCTTTGCCCTTTTTTTTTTTTCTTTCTTTTCCTTTTCTTCTTTTGCCCTTTCTTTTTCTTTCTTTCTTTTTCCTTTTCTTCTTTGACCTTTCTTTCTTTTTCTTTCTTTCTTTTTCCTTTTTTTTGCTTCTTCTTTCTTTCCTTTAGTTTACTTTTTTCTTTTATCTTTCTTTTACATTTTTGATTTTCTTTCTTTTTTTCAATTACTTACGTTAAATTTTCTTTATTCTTTTTTTGCTTTCTTCATTATAAATTTACATTACTTATCTATCTATCTCTATTTATTATCTATCTATCTCTGTTTATTATCTATCTATCTATCTATCACAATTTGTTCGTTATCTATCTATCTATCTATCTATCTATATATGTTCCGAGAAGCTGCATTCGCTGGTTCCCAGACGTCATGAGTTCCAGCGCCTTACGAGTTTGGCATCCCGCTCTCACCCCTTCACTGTTCAAACTCCTAAATGTAGCCGTCTCTTCTACTCTAATAGCTTCATGTCTCGCACTTCTCGCCTGTGGAACTCCCTTCCCTTCTCCTGTTTCCCTTCGAGCTATAATCTCCAGCTATTCAAGTGTAATGTCAATCGACATCTCCAGTAGCCTTGATCTATCCACTACCCTCCTCCTTTCTTGTATCACTCCTATCTGATCTTGCTCTAAACTTTCTGTAACCCCTTGCGTCCTAGTGGCTTCCCGCCTTGCTTGGGGTGAAATGCTTAATATATATATATATATATATATATATATTATCTATATTTTTCTATTTATTCATGATCTATCTATCTATATATCTATCCTTCTCTCTATCTATTTCTTTTTCCTCACATTCTATGTGACAGTTTCTGGATCTGATACTACACTACTCAGATAGTTGAGTTTCGACACTTGATTGATTTGAACGTCCCCGGTGCGTATCGAATGTGCGCGTAGCGTAGCGGTTATCGGCGCGTAAAATGGCAGTAGTGGGTGAACTTCAAATTCCTGGGCATGCCTTTGCGTTCGCTTTAGCATAAATACCTTTGGTAAGGTATGAATCCATACGATTGGTAACTAGATTAGCAGATAGTTTTTTGTTTTTTTTATCATCTCACCTCAAGTACTGCGGAAATGCTACTAGTGCGCAGGGGCGGGGTGGTTACTGAGAATAAGGAGAAGAGGAAAAGATAAAAGATGAAGAGGATTCAAGAAGACAGAAGATGATTATCGACGTTACCTTTAAATTTTTGAAGAAGGTAGTTATCAGGGAAACAAGTAAGAGGAAGGGAGTTCCACTGTCGGGAAGTGTTAGAAAAGATACAGTTGGAGTAGAAGTGGCGGTTGCATTTGACTATTTCAACAGTAAAATAGTGATACCAAAACTCCAATCTAGTTGTACACTTAAACTGTATTCGAGGAACCAGGTGGAAAAAAAGATCGTCAGAGCATTTGCCATGGAAACATTTGTAGAAAAAACAAGAGAGAGCTACGCCATGTCGGTGGGAAAGTGACTCTCACCGTTTTACTGAAGCACTAGCGAGATGCGACCGTCTGTTCTATTCTAATAGTTTCTTTTCTTGTATTTCTCACCTTTGGAGTTCTCTTTGGATTTCATGCTTGCCTGCCATCTACAATCTTCAAAAGCATAAATGCAATGCCAATCATCATCTCTTGTCTTCCTGATTTCTCTTCATGTATTGTCCTTTCTACTCACGTTTTTTTTTTAAGCATTCAACCCCAAGCAAGGCCGGAAGCCACTAGCACTTAAAGGGTTTCAGAGTAGGAGCGAGAACAAAGAGGAGTGATAGAGGAAAGGATGAAGAGACGGTTAGGGGACAGATCAGGGCATCTGGAGACGTCGATTGACGTTACATTTGAATAGTTAGAGATTATAGCTATCAGGAAAACAAGAAATGGGGAGGGAGTTCCACAGGCGAGAAGTGCGAGACATGAAGCTATTGGAGTAGAAGAGACGGCTATATTTAACAGTTTCGACAGTGAGAGGTTAAGAGCGAGATGCCAGCCTAGTTGAGCGCTTAAATTTATAAAGTCTGAGAACACCTCATCGAAAACACCTCATCGGAGCAGTTACCGTGAAAGTATTTGTAAAAAAGACAGAGGGAGGCGACGGTACGTCTGTGAGAGAGCGACTGCAGACGAGATGCCAGATCAGGGCCAATTACATTGCATATCCGTCTTTGGATTTTATCAAAGACTTCTTCTCATTCATCTCATCCTCTCTCACCCCCTTTAGATCCCCCTGGTGTCCTGGTAACATTATCGTCTTGTTTTGAGATGAAAAGATTTTTAAAAATCCTCTCTCCTTCAGCTAGAGATGAACAAAAGTACAGACTGGGATTTCTACCTCGACTTTAATCAGTCTAGGAGAAGGACATTTCTGAATCCCAGACTGGTTGGGCGTGAAGACAGCCACTCCACTCTTGCTACGGAAACTACCGCAGCGACACCTTGTGTGGTGAAGCTGTGGCCTCATATTCTACTGAGGCTTAACATGTTTAACATATACCGCATATACTCGCATAGCATGTGAAAACATCATTGAAAACCTAATATTGTAGCTAATTTTAAGGGGGTTTTATTTAATGTCGTATGAGGAGGATCAAAATCAGTAATAATGGTCAATCAGAAATTTTTTTTTTATTTTTAATCGGCATCACCCCAAGCAAGGCTGTGCAGCCACTAGCACGCAAGGGGTTACAGGGTGTGGAGAAATTAGGAACGAAAACATTAGTAATAAGGAGAAAGAGGAAAGAGCAATCAGGAGGACAGTAGATAGCGATTGACATTGCATTTAACTTTTTTGTAGATTAAAATTGACTGGAAAGCATGAGGCTGGGAGGGCGTTCCACAAGCGAGAAGTGCGGGATGAGAAACTTTTAGCATAGAACTTACGGCTACATCTAGCTAGCTCAACTGGAAACTGATGGGATTTCGCTGCCAGTCTAGTAGTGCGCTTAAATTCATACAGTCTAGGTACCATGGCGAAGTGCTCACTTGATCGGCAATCATTAAAAGCAGAAGAAAACAACGCATAACCTACCTAGAGAGTCAATCGATTTTCTTTTCAGAATCTTTAACATTAGATGTTCGGCGCAACTACAGTCGTTTGTGATAAAATGTCCCGCCATTTGAGTCGATGTCACATAGTTGTGTCGGATATTAAACCTGTGGTTATTAAATCTTTCTTTTTTTTTTCTTTCTTTTTTTTTTTTTTTTTTTTTGATGTAATTTATTTTTCTCTACACTATTTACATTATTCGGACTATTGTCCTCATCCTTGCCGCCATATTTATTACAACGTTTCGGCCGTTGTACGCTCCGACGTTCTTCGACGGTGGTTGGAATGTCGAACTAAACCCTTTATTTCGCTCACTGGAGTAGAATGTTCTAGTTCCACGTGCTATGTCTAATGGATGTCAGTTATCAGTTATCTCCTGTTAATTCCCCTCTCCAAGTTCTCCACTGCCTTAACTAGGTATTGAACACACGCTCTTTGGGCCCTGTCACTGGATCTTACCAATGTCTTTATCCACTTTGTCATGTGTCCTTGACGAATATTTTAAGGTACACATTCTGAAAAAAACATCCAGAATTCAACGACAATTAAACCCTTAAAACGCATGATGATAATTACAGATACAAATTACTAACGTCCCACCCCGGGGCAATGAACAAAACAACAAGAGAGTTCCATAAGATTTATACTAAACTATTTGATTAATTACTTTTAATCTTACTAATCAATTGATTAATTACTTTTTATCTTACTAATCAACGAACGGAAAATTTTAAAAGATGAGTTGTACCCATCATGTTACTCACTTTTAGTTGCATTCCAATCAAGCTGGCTGCGTTACATTCGTTACGTCACTTTGATTACTAATGCATCCGTTTTTGTTTTGTTTTTCCAGAGACAAGCGATGTCTGTACAAAGACTTGCATATTTATATATTTTTTATAGTCGAATCCAACTATAAAACATAATTTGAAATAGACATAATGTCTAAACATTGTTAAAGTAAACATTCTCTTTTTTTTCGTTTTCTCTTCTTAAGTCGTGCTTTTCTTTAAGTTATGAGACATACGAGAAGAGTTACGTATTTTGTATAATAATAATAATAATAATAATGATAATCAGAAGAAGAATGACTTTATCTATGTAAAAGGTATGAGATCTTGGCTTTTTCTTAGTTCTTCTTTTGTTTTTTCAAAAAAATGCTCATTGGCAAATGTCATGATGCCATTTCTGACCATAGGTCTCTGGTTGGAACCCGGAAAGAAATGAGTAAACAACAGAAATCAAAGGAAATAATAAGAATATAAAGAATAATAATAATAATAATAATAATAATAATAATAATAATAATAATACGAAGAAGAAGAAGAAATGATAAGGATAATAATAATAAAAAGAAATATAAAAAGTTATGTACTTTGCATAATAATAATAATAATAAAGAAATAATAAGAAGATATATGACAAGAAGAAGAACAAGAGGAATAATAATAATAATAATAATAAGAAGAAGAAGAAGAAGAAGAAGAAGAAGAAGAAGAAGAAAAAGGACAGAGAGTGGAATAATAATAATAATAATAATAAAAAGAAGAAGAAGAAGAAGAAGAAGAAGAAAAAGGACAGAGAGTGGAATAATAATAATAATAATAATAATAAGAAGAAGAAGAAGAAGAAGAAGAAGAAGGAGAAGAAGAAAAAGGACAGAGAGTGGAATAATAATAATAATAAAAAGAAGAAGAAGAAGAAGAAGAAAAAGGACAGAGAGTGGAATAATAATAATAATAATAATAATAAAAAGAAGAAGAAGAAGAAGAAGAAAAAGGAGGACAGAGATTGGAATAATAATAATAATAATAAAAAAGAAGAAGAAGAAGAAGAAAAGGACAGAGAGTGGAATAATAATAATAATAATAATAATAATAAGAAGAAGAAGAAGAAGAAGAAGAAGAAGGACAGAGAGTGGAATAATAATAATAATAAAAAGAAGAAGAAGAAGAAGAAAAAGGACAGAGAGTGGAATAATAATAATAATAATAAGAAGAAGAAGAAGAAGAAGAAGAAAAAGGACAGAGAGTGGAATAATAATAATAATAAAAAGAAGAAGAAGAAGAAGAAGAAGAAGAAGAAGAAGAAGAAATATGAGAAGAAGAAATAATAATAATAATAAAAGAAGATAAATGAGAAGAGGAATAATAATAATGAGAAGTTACGTATTTTGCATAATAATAATAATAATAATAATAATAATGAAGAAGAATAAATAAGAAGAAGAATAAGAAGAATAATGAGAAAATATGAGAAGAAGAGGAAGAAGAAAAGAGGAATAATAATAATAATAATAATAATAATAATAATAATAATAATAAAAAGAAGATATATGAGAAGAAGTAGAAGAGGAATAATAATAATAATATTAATAATAATAATAATAATAATAAGAAGAAGAAGAAGAAGAAGAAGAAGAGACACTTCATAAATAATATAGGTAATAATACACATTAAAACTAAATTAATAGAACTTTTTATTGAATTGGTTGACATCACTAATGTGAAGGATGTGGACAAACAAGAGCATTGATATTTCGATGGAAATTTTTGAGGCTTTATCGTAACTCATCATGCTCCCCAGATAATGTTTCCCTGTTCTTCTGCTTCTATTAGAATTAAATTTGCTTCAATCATAAGCGGACTTGCGAATACGAGTAAAAGTGACTCAATTACTGCACAAAACCTACAGTATTTAATAGTACTATTTACACTACTCCAAAAGTCATTGTCCAGTTAATATTTGGATTTGAGGCTGACCTTGTTGCATATAAAAACATAACAATAAATTGTATTTTATTATATTTTATTTTTTGTTGGTTTTTTATTTCTTGGCTTTTTTGTGTGTCAATTTTTAGTCCCAAAAAATGTAATCAGTTACCCAGCGTCTGTAGACCTCTTTTGTCTTATCCGCCTGTTTTTGAACTCCAGGCCTCTTTTTGACTTATCCGCCTCTTTTTGAACTCTCAGGTATTTTTCAGCCCTCTTCATAGTCGCCATCAATACGCAGGCGTCGTTGTCAACAGCTTTGGAAACAGACGCTTTACATCAATCACCTAAGCAGGCGACGGGGGCCGGGTTACATTCCTTCCTAGAAAATCAGCATTCGAAATTCTACTTCTTTTTATCTGGACAAATATCCGACAACCAGCTACGGAGAGAAATACGTTATTATCCCAAGAGTGAAGAACAGGACTCGCGAAATCATTTTCATTTATTTTAATTTATTTTTTTGTTTCGTTTAATCTTTTCTTTTTTTCTTTTTTTCTTTTTTTTGACTTTCGACATCCCACATATCACTTTTATTTAACGTTCCTTCTGTCGACATTTTATATATATATATATATATATAAATAATGAAGAAGAGTTTAATTTAGTTTATTTTTAAAAAAATCACCTCCAACATGAAATTTTTAAAATCGTTGTTATGAATAATCAAGTGTGGTCTTGCCTTATTTTGTTACTCGCCTCTTTGAGAGAGCTATTTCTCTTTACTGGGACTATAAAAGGACACTATATGTGAACCTTGTATTCTCAGTTGAATAAAGCTTTCTTAAAGCCTACGTCTGCATATTTTGTCACTACAATCGTATATAAGTATAGTAGTAGTGTGTCTTTCTGGAGCCTTCTAGAAGTTTCTGCAGCCTTCCAGAAGTTTCTGCAGCCTTCTAGAAATTGATGGAACCTTCTAGAATTTGCTTTTGTTTATTGTAATTTTGCATGTTATGCTATAGTTATAAATTGTTAAAAAGATAAATAAATAATTAGGCTAAATATTTCACATACTTTTTTTACTCTTACTTACAGATGTTTATTTCTAATTGTATATCCAAGATTTCAATTTTTGTTTATTTATAATTTTCATATTATTATAATTATTACAATTATTATAATTAAATATTATATATATATATATATTATAGATTATATATTTATATATTATTATTTATACATTATATATATGTATATATATATATATATATATATATATATATATATATATACTATAATATATATTATACATTATAATTATATATTATATAAATATATATTTAATTATATGTTAATTATATATATTATAATTATATATGATATATATACTATATATTATAATATATATTATACATTATAATTATATATTATATAATTATATATTTAATTATATATCAATTATATATATTATAACTATATATATATTATATTATATGTCATTATTTATATATATATATATATATATATATTATATTATATATTATAATATATATTATGCATTATACTTATATATTATATAATTATATATTAATTATATATATTATAATTATATATTATATATATTATGTTATATATTATTATTTATATATTCTATATATATTATACATTATAATTTTTATATTATATAATTATATATTTAATTATATATTAATTATATATATTAGAATTATATTACATATATATTATATATTATATGTTATATATTATTACTTATATATTATAGATATATATTTTATTTATATATATATATATATATATATATATATTATAATATATATTATAATTATGTATTATATAATTATATATTTAATTATAGATATAATTATATATTATATATATATATATATATCAGCATTATGATTTATTATAATTATATATTAGGATTATCAGAATTATTAGAATTTTTATTTATTTGTAATTTTTATGCTATGCTATAGTTAGAAAATACTAAATGCGTTAAAATACACAAGTCAAAATTACATCATTAGCAAATTAACAATAAAAGCTTCAGCAAGTTTCTAATTTTAATTTATTTATAATTTTTGTTTATTTATAATTTTTATAATTATTCGAACTATTATAATTATATATTATATATTATTATTTTATATATAATATATATTATATATTATAATATATATTATATATTAGAATAATATATTACTTAATTATATATTAAAATTATATATATATATACATAATTATATATTAATTATATATATCAAAATTATATATTAGAATTATATATATTATATATTTATTAGAATTATATATAATTATACATTATTATATATATATATATATATATATATATTAGAATTATATATAATTATACTTTATTATAATTATATATTAGAATTATTATAATTTTTTTGTTTATCTATAAGGTTCTGTGTTATGCTATAGCTATAAAGTTTTTAAACGCGTTAAAAACACAAAAGTACTCTCCAGTTAAATCATTAGCTAACTGTGACGGGGCCTACTCACATCTGGTACTTTATGTTTTACATTTGTTATATTTTGTTTATAATTGGGATACATACTCCCATCATTTAATATTATCTTCAGATATATATATATATATATATATATATATGGTTGGATAGATGAGTTTGTATGTTAGCTCTATCTCTGATATTGAGCGCTTTCTAATAAGTACCGCGCATATAATATATAAATAATTATACATATATATATATTTATTTATATTTATATACACTTTTCATATATATATATATATATATATATATATATATATATATATATATATATGGTGTCCATAAACTTCGTGTGTACTTTAAAAAATTATAATTTGTATTTGCGATAGAAATAATTTGTAAAAAGGATTGGAAAGAAGAAAATCTATATTTTTTAAGGTTTTATTGAAATTTTATTTAAGTTTCCACATGTCCTCCATCATTAGCAATACAAAGAGTAATACGATTTTGCAGTTCACGGAAAACATTTGCCAACTGATTTACAGTAATGCCTGAAATCACATTAGTTATTTTAGCTATACTTAAAACTAGGTGCAGTAAACTTTATAACATTTTTTACAGATTATGTCTATCACAAATATATTATTTTATTTATTTGCGAACATTTGTACATAGGAAATTTGTACATAAGAGTGGGGTTTATTTTGTAGGTCCCTTTTGTGTATGGGGTCTTGTGATGTATGTAGGAGTAAAAGGTGAAGGATGTCTTCTTTTGGTATATGTGTTATTTGTAATTAATGAATGGATCTTGAATCGGATTAGTTAGATATAGGATAGTTAATAATCACCAGCCTCACTCCACTCCCCACATTTTTGGCCATGTAACGCAATTATTGTACTTTACAATAATAAATATTTACATCATTAGCTAAATGAAAAATAAACTTCTGAAGTATTTTGATTTTTCACCCTTGTTGTGCATATGGTTAAATTTTTGGTTATAAGGTGACCTTTTTCAAGAACTGAATCAAACTAATGCCTTTTTCAATACTTTCCAACTAAAGTTTATCGATTTATGACACAGGAACAAAAGGTTGCAGAAAAGTCACAAGCCTAGTATATATTATTATTATCATTTTTTATTATTAAAAAGATCAACAGACATTTTCATAATTGACTTTTCTAAATTAGGATTAATCCTTGTCGGTTAAGGAGAAAATTCCGTCAGAAATTGTTTAAATTTCTTTTCTTGTACGTTACACTGCTTACTGATGACATAAGAAATTCGAAAGCTTGGGCCATATGTCTTGTACTTTCCTTCCAAAATGAACTTTGGACAAGTTCTGACAGAATTTCCTCTTTGTCTGAGAAGGATTATTCGGAATTTAGAAAAATCGATCATTAAAACTAAAAGACACATGCCTGTTGTTTTTAATACCATTTTGCCTTAAAGAACATTTGTTGTTTAAATACACGGAATATATATATATATATATATATATATATATATATATATATATATATATATATATATATTTAGATTTAAGAAAAAACTAGGTAATCCGTATGGGTAAACCTACGGGGATAAAATCCAGAGAGCTCAATGTAAATCCAGAGCAAATAATTTAAATAAAACAGACCACTTTAAGGTTCCATGTAATGATTATTTGACCACAGCCCTTTCAAAAAGACTGCGGATCAGCAGACTTTACTTCCAAAGGTTTGGAAGTAATGTCTGATGATCCACAGTCCTTTTAAAAGGGCTGTGGTGAAATAATTTATTACATGGAACCTTAAAGTGGTCTGTTTTTATTTAAAATATATATATATATATATATATTATGAAATGGAAAAAATCCGACAATTATTTAAGGCATTTTATGTTTATACGTTCATTTTTTTGCATAAAATATTAAAGTAAATGCTCTGTTTATAATAAACAGTATTAACAACATTTACCTGCCTGAATGTAAACGTTGTTTAATACTATTTATTATAAAAAGAGCAATTACTTAAATATTTGTATCTATAAAAAGAACGTATAAACATGAAAATGTCTTAAAATAATTGTCGGACTTTGTCCATTTCATAATGTGTGACGCCATTTGTTTACATTTGGATACTCATTGAGCAGATATGAATGTACGTGAGAGATTCATGGAAGATTGTAGTTTAAAAGCAGTAAAAGTCAAACAATTATTTTAAAACATAAAAATGTCTTAAAATAATTGTCGGACTTTGTCCATTTCATGTGTGACGTCATTTCTTTACATTTGGATACTCATTGAGCAGATATGAATGAATGAGAGAAAATCATGGAGAATTGTGTTTAACACAGTAAAATTGACCTTGATAACCGAAATCTCCTCTGTGACCCAATCGGTTAAGACACGTCAGGCTATATGACGGTTCCGTATAGGATACAGGTTCGATTCCTGTTGAGGGGGCGCATATTTTTGTGAAAATCTTTCGGACATTCAAGCCGGTAAATTTTGTTAATACTGTTTATTATAAACAGGGCATTTACTTAAATATTTTTATGTATAAAAAGAACGTATAAACATAAAAAATGTCTTTATATATATATATATATATATATATATATATATATATATATATATATATATATATATATATATATATAAACAAGTAACCTCATATATTTATCGGTACTTGTCGCAATGTTTTTTATCTTCGAATGACGCCAAAATGTCTGAAATCGCGTTGACAGATCAAATAATTTTATCTTCTCACTTACTGCCCAGAGCAATACACTTGCTGCCCTGAGGATAGGACCAGGCCCGAAGATCGTGACTGATTTCTCCTCTGGGTTAGAAACGTCGTTATTTAGCTGGTCGTCATCCACTAGATGGTCAGAAACGAGTGCGAAATCGACCGTTTTGATCGCCTGATCTGGGTGTAATGTAGCTCTCCAGTTTGAAGGCTTTTTTAATATGCCTTTCAGATGAGTCGACCCCGTTCCCTCAACAGACATCGGGTTTTCCGGGCTTGACGACTTACTGTTCAGGTTATTGTCTTCATTTTTCGGATTGACCGACGAATTCTTTTGCTTCGACTGTGACAAAGCATTACCTTGGAGTGTGCAATCGTCTTTCTGCTCTCTAAAATGGCTGACATGTGTTGTCGTGTTTACTCCATTTTGAAAATGCCTTGCAGAATGAAGGGGGCCGATAGTCGGTAGACGGCTCTCTTTGTATTGACCATCAAGCAGACAACCCAAAATGAAAGAGAGAAAAGCAAGTACCATCAGCACTGGTCCTATGAGGCTGAAAACGTTAAGTTCACCAGATTCCTTTGTTGTAGCGTTAGTGTAGCAGACGATCATCAGAACGCATCCCAGAAGGCAAAGCGGGATGCCAAATAGGAAGACAAGTCCACCTAGACGTTCCATTAATTTCGTCTTCTGTAGAAGCCTCATCAATCGGGATTTCTTTCCTGTCCACAACATGGACGTTTGGTAATGGTAAGTTGGCGAGACTGACGGGCGTTCTCGTTGTTCTATCACGTAACTGAAAAACAAAACAAAAAAAAAATAGCGATAACATTATTGTTTATCATCTCACTCCAAGCAAAGGCCACTAAGACGCAAAGGATTTAATGAGAATGACAAAAAACGCTAAGAAAATATTACTAAAGAGAACGTACAATAAAAAATAACAGGATTCAAGGAAATTAAATATGATAGCTGATTTACATTTAAATTTCTTAATATCGCAGTTTCTCGTGCCTTTTCTATAAATATTTTTCCGATAATTGTTTTGATGAGCTTTCCGCTTTGGTACATACACATTGGCCGTTCTGGGTATGGAAATAAACTACATCCGCGTCCTGGGTAAGACGATAAACTACGTCCAACAGCAAGACCTCTGATCAGGAGGTTTTGAGGAGCATGGAACCACGTCTTAATTGATGGTGTTCCCATGTCCACCCTGACCCGTGTGGTAGCACCTGTTAGGGTCCCAGCTATGGGCAAATATTTATCCCGAAACTGGGGTAAAAACACTATGAAAGTGTAAAAATAGGTTTTAATATCAGAAATACTTTAAAAAATTATTACCAGCAATAAATTTTTGGAAAAAAAAATATTACCAACAATGTTTTTTAAAAAATAAATATTACTAGAAATACATTTTTGAAAACAAAATGTTACCAGCAATACATTTTTGAGGGAAGGGTGTTGTCGGAAATAGATTTTTGACAAAATGAAGTATTGCCAGCAATAGAAATTTTGTCGGCATTAAATAACCGATTGAGTTTGTTTTTACCGTAAAACAAACCAAATACACATTGGGGTTAGATTTTTTTTTTAATTTTTCTTTTTATTACCACAGACAAAAAAAGCACATATGGGAACAAGTTAGGACTTCAGAGAGACTCTGAGGTATTATGGTGAATGTAAGAAGAATGGTCAGTAAGAATGTGATCTTTTGGTGTAAGGAATAGTGGAAGGTTTGGGTCAGTAATTGTAGCTAAGTTTAATTATAAGACCAGCCTTCCTCATCCCCCACTTTTGGCCATGAGCCACATTTTGTATTACTCAAAATAAACATTGCTTTCCTTTTGGTAATTTGTCTTCCAGAATTTAACAAAACCAACAGAATTCAAGGAAACAAAAAAGATGTTTGACGTCAAATTTAAATTTTTGAAGTTGATAGAAAAGCAAGAATCCGGAAGAGAGTTCCACAATTGAGAAGTGAAAGGGAAGAAACTATTCGAATAGAACTTACGGTTACATCTAGCAGTTCCAGCGGTAAAATAATGAGACCGATCTGCCAATCTAGTACTGCGGTTAAATTCAAGAATCCATGGAATTCTCTATACAATAGTCAAACATCACCTAATTTTGAGTCAGTCGGTTATGTGTCATGCGTGATACACGCTTAGGCGATCATGTATCTTTTGATAAATGACTGACGAGGCAGATTTTTTTTTCTCGCGGTAGGTTGCCATTTCTTTCTGCGATAGATCAGTTGTCATCCAAGGCTACAGAACCCGGTCTACTCTACTATTTACCCATAGCTTTGGGGGTGGGGAGAAAAAGAGGATTCATGCCTTTCCCAAGTGTATTAGCACGTATGTGAATGTAAACGATTCAACTGGAAATCGAACTCCATAAATAGCAGGACAGACCGGGTTCTGTAGCCTTGAATGGCAACTGATCTACCACAGAGAGAAATGGCAACCTACCACGGGAAAAATCTGCCTCGTCAGTCATGTATCGAAAGATACATGATGGTCTAAACATGTATCACGCATGGCAAATAACTGATTGACGTGCTAATACCCTTGGGAAAGGTATGAATCCGCTTCTCCTCCCTCCACCACTACGGCAGCTATGGGTAAATAGTAAGACAGGCCGGGTTCTATAACTTTGGATGGCAACTGGTCTACCGCAGAAAGAAATGGCAACCTACTATCGAAAGATACATGATCGGCTAAGCGTGTATCACGCATGGCACATAACTGAGTATTTACCACTGAGCCATATCTCCGAAAAGTTTATGGACGATCATGGCTCTCTATAGCTTCCTGTAAGAAAGGTAGTTATAGGGAACCATGGTTGCTCACAACTCTCAGGAATATTTACTTCTTTATGATTTTGCGGTTTTGGTCAAGCCTTGTCAGGTAGGGTACTCTTTCTGTGGGCCAATTCCTTTCAGGTATAGATTATTATAAAAAAACAAACAAATATCAGAACAAGATTTCGACATGAAAACAAGTTTCTAGACAGTCTTGCGGATTATTTCTTTGGCGAAGAGATATCTCTTTGGCGGCAGAACCAGTGTTGAGTTTCCACTTGAAAGTGAAGGGGTCTGTAAAACTCAGCACCCTGTAAAATTTCAGCCTCGTTATATTTCTCAAAGACTCCCTTAGTAACATGCCTGTTTCGCATCGGCCTCCTACATTGGAAGAGTCGGGCGTTCGTAGATCTTCGTTTGGGTAGCTAAAATTAACATTACTATTATAGATATTTACTAAACGAGCAGGGCAATCCGTGAGGATCACACAGTACATAATCTAGTGAAGGCTGCTTACAAATTATCGCTCTAAAGTAAGCGGTCAATGACGATATTTATTCGGATAATTTTAATATGACGCTCACACATTAGGGAATACATTGTAAAGACAATTACAAGCAATTAATATCATTTCTTAGTAGAATGAGTTTTAATATGTTATGTAATGTTATAATATTATGTCATTATGTACTGTTATTATATCCTCCTTATGTAATACTAGCAGTAGAGCCCGGCGTTGCCCGGGGATGTAACAGTAAGAGATAGATCAAGTATCGACCATCATAAAGACTGAAAAATAAAATTGACAAAGATTATTGTTTAAGGTTGACAGACACGCATGTCTTAATTAGTTTTATTTTATTTTATTTTTTTTTTTTTACGAATTGGTCAAACCCAAACTCAAACAAAAACATTGTTTTCAATCGTTATGAGTCTACCGATTGAATAAAATTTTATTATAAACAATTGTCTTGTAAATGGAATTTTAAAAGTATTCTGAATGTAGAAATAAAGAAAATAAGTGTGCAAGACAATAAGAAACACTACCTACCAAAAAAAAGTGAAGTTTTGTTGAAATCGGTTAAAAAATGTAGGAAATCCGATCCCATATATAAACGAACACACACACACGCGCGCGCACACACACACACACACACACAAACAACCAACCAACCTGGGTTTTATAATAAGTATAACTCAATAACTCGATATTAATAAGTATAACTCGATATGAGTTGCCCCCTCCCCTTTCATTAATGCCTCTTAATCGTGTTTTCAAATTGATTTTGTGCAAAAACAATTGTGTTTTTCCAATTTTTGGCGCTGTCAGAACCGCTGCAAGGTAATTTTACGTAGTCCTGTGATGTTTTGTTGAAATCGGTTGAAAAATGTAGGAAATCCGATCCAATATATAAACGTACGTACACACACACACACAAACACACACACACACACAATCTGCGTTTTATAGTAAGTAAGATTATGAATATTATAAATATTATAATAAGTATTATGTTTATAATGATCATATAATGGTTATAATGATCATATTATCATACAATCAGGAATGTTAAACTTTATGCCTGACTATTCTAATGTTTCCCTTTAGTAAAAATCATTTGCAATGCTTTCTTATTGTAGAAAGCATTTACAATATTTTCCCATCGTAAAAATCATTTGCAACGCTTTCCTATAGTAAAATCATTTAAAATGTTTTCCTATAGAAAAATTATTTTTACTGTCTTCCAATAGTAAAATCATTTGCAATGTTTTCCTATGTTAAAATCATTTTCAATGATTTCCTATAGTAAAAATCATTTTCAATGATTTCCTGTAGTAAAGAAATATTTATAATGCTTTCCTAAAATATTGTTTTTCAATAGTAAAATCATTTGCAATGCTTTCCTATATTAATATCATTTTCAATGTCTTTCTGTAGTAAACACCATTTGCAATGCTTTCCTATAATAAAAATAATTTACAATGCTTTTCTATAATAAAATAACCATTTCCTATAGTAAAAAAATTTGCTTTCCTATAATAAAAATAATTTACAATGCTTTTCTATAATAAAAATAATTTACAATGATTTCCTATAGTAAAAATCATTTGCAATGCTTTCCTATAATAAAAATAATTTGCAATGCTTTTCTATAATAAAAATAATTTACAATGCTTTCCTATAGTAAAAATAATTTACAATGCTTTCCTATAATAAAAATAATTTACAATGCTTTCCTATAATAAAAATAATTTACAATGCTTTCCTATAGTAAAAATCATTTGCAATGCTTTCCTATAATAAAAATAATTTACAATGCTTTCCTATAATAAAAATCATTTGCAATACTTTCCTATAGCAAAATCATTTGCAATACTTTCCTATGATAAAAATCATTTGCAATGCTTTCCTATAGTAAAATACTTTGCAATGCTTTCCTATAATAAAAATAATTTGCAATGCTTTCCTATAGTAGAAATAAGTTGCAATGCTTTCCTATAATAAAAATAATTTGCTATTCTTTCCTATAGTAAAAAAATAATTTGCAATGCTTTTCTATTATAAAATTCTATTGCAATACTTTTCACTAGTAAGAAACCATTTGCAGTACTTTGCTATAGATGAATAAATTGTTACGCTGTCTTATAGTAAAAATCTTTTTCAGTCCTTTCCTATTAGTAAATCATTTGCATTGCTTTCTAGTTAGCAAGTTATCTTGTAATGATTGCAAGTGTTATAAGAACAAAAGCAAAAACGAAAGAATTAGTAGTTGTGTCGTTGTTGATGCTACGTTTTCCAATTGTCGGTAGCACAATTGTTTTTTCGTTCTTTCTATTTGCTTGTGTCATAATTGTTCAGAGAACCAATGCTGGAATGGGTGGTTATTATCAAGTTTTCAACTTGCTATTGACTTGGAAATTCTTCAAAGCCAACTCTTATCTTTTGCCTTTTAATTGATGAAACATTTTCCAGCTGCCGCTAGGGGAAATTTTCTTTCCTTTGATTTTTGGGGATTTTTTTTTGTTTTTGTTTTTAGAATTCATTTTCTTAAACTAATGTTATGAAAGAATTTGATTTTTCCCGCTTTTTTTTTCGTTTGTTTTCTCATTTCTTTCATTAATTTAATAGAAATCTATCAAGTAATCGAACGGCTGTTTGTATCTGTATTTTTATTTTTTTTATTTTCATTTTGTATTATTTTTCTTTCTTTCATTTTTTTTTTTTTTTTTTGCTTGTTTATCGTTTTATTTCTTTTCAAGTAAAATTGGCCATCAAATCTAAATTGAAACAGTCAAATCTCTACACAAACGGGAACTGGGAAATCTCGTTCATATATCGGACAAAAATGGCTTCCTTAATGACGCCCGAAACGGTCTAAAAGGTTGTTTTTTTTTTTATTTAAAGCATTATACGACATAATATCCGACAATAATTTTGAGCTTTTTTTTTATTATAAGGATGTGCTGGTAGGTTAACGAATATCGGCGCTGAAATGTAAATCAACAAGCCGAGTTCAAATTCAGGCTTAGTAGTCGATTGTGATTCCAGCGTGAGGCAACGTTAGGAAGTATGTGAAGACCATACCCTAGGCTGGCCCTTCCCCTGTAAATAAAATTAAATAGACAAATCTGGAAATCACCGATGTCTGTGATAGCAACAAGTTCCAAATCGTCGTAGCCGATTGATTTGTTTGTTTAACGGCAAATCAACTCCTTATGGGTCAATTAATGACGAAATTTAATGTTCTTGGAAGCTTTGACGCAATAAAAATGATATATGTTATTCTGCTTTCACAACTGAATATATGGTAGATAATACTCTGCTTTTGTGCATCTTTGTGTAGACATGATTACTAGAGGCAGTGATATGTGTATTTTATGTTGTAGTTTTGGTGAGGTTATATTTTGGAATATAGTTTGATTTCTTGTAGAATATTATATAGATTAATGTCATGAAAGAGTTCTTTCATGTTGGTTGCTTGATTTTGTTCAAAGGCTAGAAATGATGAGAAACAGCAGCAGTAGGGTCGGATAAAACAATCCTAAACTTTCCTATTTTACGTCTCCTGCCAACGCTCAACAAGGTGTCAAACTTGTAATGAAATTTGAAGGGTATTCAAAGTTATGCTATGGTTTGGTTGATTTTGATTGGCGGTATAATAACACTTCTATAGGTTATTTAAAGCCGAAATCTAAATATTTTGAAGATAATTTTATAGTTTCAACTACTAATAAAATAAATTGTTAGTCATTTTGCTATACAATTTATTGTTGGTAGATCTGCTATAAATATGTATTGCTGTTAATTTTGTACATAAAAATATATTGCTGGTATTTTTACTATATTCTTTCATATTGTTTTGGGGTTCACTATTTGTGCATAGCTGGGGCTTTAACAGATGCTACCACCCCAGGTCAGGGTGGACCTGGTCATAACGGCACTAAAAAGGTGGCTTGAAGCTCCTCAAATCCTTCCAGAGACCTTGCTGTCGGATGCGTTTATCGTTATACCCACGACGCAGGTGAAGGTTTTCGTGTAATGTCTTTGTTCAAAACTGGAGATCACGCTAGATTATCGGTTCTCTCGAAGAACCTGTAACGAAGTTCCGCTCAGGTTAGATAGAGTACAAATCAATGGTAGGCTCTGTGGGATTAGGCATTAAACAAACAATCAAATATATCTGACGCAGGGATTATCCGACAGGTGTATTTAGAAACGAGTAGCCAATCAGCATTATTACTATTAGGTTGTAAGAAAATAATGTTTGATTTTAGAATCAAAATTTATTCCTGGATTAACCTATTTAAATAGTGTTTATATCACTTAAAATAGGAACCTTGGACATCTATACATTCCTACCATCGAGATACAAGTTTATGCATTTTTAATGTAAAATGCTAAAGGTTTGGATGCCAATAAAGCATTAAATGCAGTTTCTGCCTGCTTTTTGCAACGGAATGTCTTTTAGTAGTAAATGAGCGGGAGATCATGGAAACAGGGTGGATGTGCCAAAATTTCGTATCTCGAATCGGTGACCTTCTGTAGTGTCTTCCTGGCAACATGTGGACGGACATTGTCATGAAGCAGAATCGATCCTCGTCGATTAACCAGTACTGGTTATATTTTGTATAACCGAATGTGCATTTCGCCCAGTTGCTGACAGTAAACTTCGGCAGTGATGCTTCTGGTCAGATTCCAGAAAGCTGTAATGGATAACGCGAATGGCCGACCAGCAGACAATCACCTTAATTTTCTGATGATGGAATTTCGGTTTTGGAAAGTTTTTTTTTTTTTTTATAAATGATCCAATTCTCATTCTTTAGTGCTTTGACGTTGATTTCGTTCAACTAGTGTTTTCAGATGTTGATTGTCAATTGCAGATAAACGTCCTCTACTACCTTGATCGTAAAGACTCATATGCCCTCTGAGGAACTTCAGAAACCAGCTTCCGATTACTTGTGTGTTCTCCATCCAATACTCTGTTAGTAATGTCCGATTTTAGAATGAAAATTTATTCCTGAATTAATGTATTGAATTTATTTATGTGTTTAAATTAGTCAAAATAGGAACTCTCGGCATCTATACATTTCCGCCATCGACTTACGAGGTTACTCATGTCTTTATTATAAAAGTAAAGGTTTGACCGCCAAGAAATCATCAAAAGCAGTTTATTTGCAATGAAGCATCTTTTGGCTTAAAACATTTATCAAAATACTTGAAAAAGGGGTTGTCAGTGAGCGAAAGATCAGGAGAAAAGTTTGCATGTGCCCAAATCTCGTATCTCGAGTCGGTGACCTTCTGCGGTGTCTTCCAAGCAACATGTCGATGAGCATTGTCATGAAACAGAATTGGTCCTCGCCGATTATCAAATGTCGGAGACATTTCCCATTCACTGAATTTGCTTTCCATCCTGTTTCTGGCAATAAACTTCGGCAGTGATGCATCTGGTCAGATTCCAGAAAGCTGTAATGGATAACGCAAATGGCGGACAACAAGACAGTCACCATATTCTTCTGTCGGCGCAATTTCGGTTTTGAAAATTGTTTGGATCTTTTGTCTTATACGATTGTTATAAAAGATTAATTTCTCATCATAAGTCACGATTTGATCAAAAAACGGACCATTCGAATTTTGCAGATCGAATGCACTTTAAAAACACCGAAATACGCCGAGTTTATTCATTTATCAAGTGTCTTCAGTTTGCCAATTTTCTTTAGATGCTCCGATATTGTTAAAACGCGGAGACCCATTATCTGAAACATCTCCGACACTTCGACGTAGGTTTTGTTTGACTAGTGTTTTCAAATGTTGATTGTCAATTGCAGATAAACGTCTTCTACCTCCGAGATCTTCATGACTCATATCCCCACTGCAGAACTTCAGAAACCAGCCCCCTACTGTCCGATCGGAAGTGGCTCCTTCACCCCATGCTCTGTTAATGTTCACAGCGGTTTGAGAAGGATTATGACAAAGCTTGAACTCATGCAAAAATAGTAAACGTCTCTTATTTTTTCATGTCCATGACAGAAGGTATGAAATACTTTAATTCAAATTCTGAAAGAGATTTACATAAAATTAACAAAGCGGACATTTAATCATTAGGAATGTGTAATATGTTTATGGCGCAACTATTATAATGACTTCACACATTATGAAATGGACAAAGTCCGACAATTATTTTAAGACAATCTATGTTTATACATTCTTTTTATAGATACAAATATTTAAGTAAATGCTCTGTTTATAATAAACAGTATTAAACAACATTTACCGGCCTGAATTATTACAAACAGAGCATTTACTTAAATATTTGTATCTATAAAAAGAATGTATAAACATAAAAATGTCTTAAAATAATTGTCGGACTTTGTTCATTTCATAATGTGTGACGTCATTTGTTTACATTTGATACGCCATAAGCAGATATGAATGTACGCGAGAGATTCATAGAAAATTGAAGTTCAAATACAGTAAATTCGACCTTGCTAACCGAACGCTCCTTTGTAGCCGAATCGGTTAAAGGTACGTCAAGCTAAATGACGGTTCCGTATAGGATACAGGTTCGAATCCTGTCGGAGGACGAATATTTTCTGGGAAAATTTCTTGGATATTCAGACCTGTAAATGTTGTTTAATACTATTTATTATAAACAGAGCATTTACTTAAATATTTGTATCTATAAAAAGAATGTATAAACCTAAAAATGTCTTAAAATATTATAATGATGTATTAGAACACAATAAAATGATTTATTCGAAAATCGGACATTATTTTCTGAATAACATAATATATTAGAACACAATAAAATGGTTTATTCGAAATTCGGACATTATTTTCTGGACAATCTAATTTATTAGAACACAATAAAATGGTTTATTCGAAATTCGACATTATTTTTGACAATCAAATTTATTGAATAAAATGGTTTATTCGAAATTCGGACTGGACAATCTAATTTTATTAGAAATAATAAAATGGTTTATATTTGAACACAATAAAATGTTGTTTTTTTTTTCAAAAATCGGACATTATTGTCTGAATAACCTGATATATTAGAAAACAATAACATCGTTTATTCGAAAATCGGACAATATTTTCCGAAAAACCTAATATTATTAAATGGTATTTTCTTAAAGATTTCTTTCTTTTACATTACAAGATATTTCTTCTTATAATAAATTAATCAATAGAACAACTTTTAAGTGTAATGCCGTCTATAATTGTTGTCTGAACCTTTCAACACATAATTTGTTCATACTCAGAAATAAGAATTATTTCACATTGCCCAATGATATTTTTTTATATATATATTTAAACCAATGGAAAAACCGTAAACTCAACATTTATTCACTGTTTTCTTTTTTACAATAAAAAATGATTAGTTTAAACCATAATCAATCATTTCCTCGACAACGCTTAAGAATTTAAAGATTAACGAAAAACAGTCGAGAGAAAATCTGCTTTTTTTTTTAATATTAAAACATTTCTAAAAATAAAAGAAAATGGATTACATTTATCGATTCATTTGATTTTTCTGTTTCTTCTAAGACAAAAATCAATGCTGAAGATCATAAATTTTAACTAGAGTTTCATGCTTTTGTAATATAACGAGAGCTGAAAGCAGCTGATTGGTCAAAAATGGAACGCTTGTTCAAGGGTTGTCAATTACCACTCGTGACAGTAGAATAATTTAAGGGAAACCATTTAAAATCCTTGTTTATAGACCTTTACCAAGAATCGTTTCTTACAGGGCTAATCATCCTTTTTCCGCATATTTTCACATTTTCTATGTCTATTTTCCACATGTCCACCTTTCAGCACCACTTCCAAGAGGTATTTTTTTTAACAGGAAATGAGGTTTATCTCTTGTTTCCTGTTCAGCACCGGGTTTCCGGTTCCTTCTAAAGTCATTTTCAGTCTCTTTCACTCCCAGTCGCCTCTTGCGTCTTCGTGGCATTATCGCTTGACTTGGGGTGAATTGATTAAATACACGTATATATTTGTGTGAGTGCGTGTGTAATAGAGAGAAGTTTTCTTACATAGAAAGCTTATAGTGGCTTATATGTATACAGCCTACATAAGCTACGTAAATGATTAACAAAAGGTCTGAAAATCGTTACACCTGTGAACTGCATTATGTATATATATATATATTCATTTCTGTAGTTCACTGCTAACAGCAAGCAGATATATTTAATTTCTCCTCCCGATGATGGCCATTTCGGTCGAAACTAGTCGAGGAATCTAAATGGAATAATAATAATAAAAAAACGAAAGAATATTAATCTACAACCCAGTGTGTCTAATGATTTTAATTTTTAATTTTTTAATTTTTTATTTTTCTTATTGTTCAATATATATATATATATATATATATATATATATATATATATATATATATAGTGCTGTTCGATAAAAGTGACTCACCTTATCCTTTGAATTTAGCTCAACTTTTATTTCATCGGAAAAGAGAACATTCTTCCAGTCTTCTACGGGGAAATTTTTGTAATAGTGATCCCATTCAAGTCTCTTGGCTTTGTTGGCTTTGCTTATTAGCGGCTTAAACCTTCGTGTACAAGATTTGTAGCCTTGTTCTAACAAGATTTGTAACCTTGTTCTGACGGATTGTTGAAGAGACAAGACCAACACCTTGCTCTTAGCTTAGACTGGCTGCAATTTCTTGGCTAGTTATAGTCCTATTCTTCGCAACATCTCTCTTGATTACCCCGCCAGTTCTATCATCAATCTTTTCCTTTCGTCCCCTTGTTTCCTTCCTTGGAGCAGTAGTGGCATCATTATGTGCCCTAAGCACTCGAGAGACAGTTGATTGTGAGGTTATAGCAATTTCTGCAATTTCTCTCGTAGACTTGCCTGCTTTTGAGAGGGCAATAATAGATGCATTAAGTGGTTTTGATGCATGTTTGTACCCATTTATCTGGTTAGTGACTTGAGTGGCTATTTCAAGCTGTTTTTTATACTGTATGAGGCTTTCTGGAATACTCTAGATTTAATTTAAGCTGTTCTAGAATTCTCTAGAATATTGTTCTGAGTGTATTGTAAAATAGTTTTCAATATTTTGTCAAAAGCTCTTTAAATTCACCAGTTTAATCAGTAGAATGCGATATCTGAGTCACTTTTTTTGCACATAGTTCTTTCCTGAATCTCATTTACATCCAAATTTATAATTATTAATAGAATACCTTATGGGAAATAATTTTTTTTCCTAGGTGGTCGGGAAGGGGTCTTTATATTAGTAAGATTAAAAATTATTTTAACCCCAAAAACAATAAACAAAAAATATTTTTAGTAAAAAAAATCAGGTGAGTCACTTTTATCGAACAGCACTGTATATATATATATATATATATATATATATATATATATATATATATATATAAATAAATAAGAAATGATACTTGAGTTTAAGAACATTTAAATTTAAGGTAACAGAATACGTTACTTGCCAATTGTATAAGCCGGGCTAGTGCTTCTCTCAACGTGGTGAGCAATTTTTGATTCAGCGGGTAAGTAACTGGAGGTTATTCCGTCGTATACAAAACAATCATGGAATCGCTTATGTTATAGGAGTTGATAATAATGGAATGGTACGTGTGGCGTGGTGTACTTTAATGAGAATGAACCATATTTGTCGCACTTCCGTTTCTGTTTGCCGCCATTTTCAGAGGAAAAGCTGCAACTCAAATTCCTTATTGTCGTATTCGGCCGTTGTTAATGGAACTAGGAAGACATTTCCACCTGTTGAATATATGTTTTACGTTTGGTTTGTTGTTTATCATTTCACCCCAAGCAAGGCAATAAAGCCACTAAAACTCAAGGAAATTACCGAATGTTAGAGAATATGAAAGAAAAAAAAGTATTAAGGAGAGAGAACAATAAAAGAATAGAAATTAAGAAATAAGATAGCAATTGGCATTGCATTTATATCTTTGAAGATCAAAGTTGACCGGGAGACAAGGAGAGTTTAGGTCTACTGGGAAATTTTATATGATGCCATTGCCTAAATTTGATAAAACTTCACTTTGGTAAAATCTTAAAAAATAATTTATCTATTATATTTTTATATTTAAAAAATAAGTAATTGTTTCTGAAGAAAGAGCTGTAAATGTTTTTTTATTAATAAAAATAATCAAAAATTATGCAAAGAGAAAAATGTTGAAGTGTTGCTGTAAGAAATATCTTCGTATTGATCACACTATTTTTTTTAATAGTTTCACCCCAAGCAAGGAAATAAAGCCACCATGACGAAAGAGGCTAGTGAGTGTTAAAGAATATGAAAAAAACTCCTATTAAAGAGAGAAGACAATAAAAGAACAAAAATTAAGAAGACAGAAGATAATCATTGACATTAGAGAATATGTGAAACGCTACTATTAAGGAGAGAGGATAATAAAAGAATAAGAATTAAGAAGACAGAAGATAACGATTGACATTACATTTAAATTTAAATTAAGAAGACAGAAGATAATCATTGACATTAGAGAATATGTGAAAGCTACTATTAAGGAGAGAGGATAATAAAAGAATAAGAATTAAGAAGACAGAAGATAACGATTGACATTACATTTAAATTTAAATTAAGAAAAGAAGATAATCATTGACATTAGAGAATATGTGAAACGCTACTATTAAGGAGAGAGGATAATAAAAGAATAAGAATTAAAAGACAGAAGATAACGATTGACATTACATTTAAATTTAAATTAAGAAGACAGAAGATAATCATTGACATTAGAGAAATGTGAAACGCTACTATTAAGGAGAGAGGATAATAAAAGAATAAGAATTAAGAAGACAGAAGATAACGATTGACATTACATTTAAATTTAAATTAAGAAGACAGAAGAATATTGACATTAGAGAAATGTGAAACGCTACTATTAAGGAGAGAGGATAATAAAAGAATAAGAATTAAGAAGACAGAAGATAACGATTGACATTACATTTAAATTTAAATTAAGAAGACAGAAGATAATCATTGACATTAGAGAATATGTGAAACGCTACTATTAAGGAGAGAGGATAATAAAAGAATAAGAATTAAGAAGACAGAAGATAACGATTGACATTACATTTAAATTTAAATTAAGAAGACAGAAGATAATCATTGACATTAGAGAATATGTGAAACGCTACTATTAAGGAGAGAGGATAATAAAAAAATAAGAATTAAGAAGACAGAAGATAACGATTGACATTACATTTAAATTTAAATTAAGAAGACAGAAGATAATCATTGACATTAGAGAATATGTGAAACGCTACTATTAAGGAGAGAGGATAATAAAAGAATAAGAATTAAGAAGACAGAAGATAACGATTGACATTACATTTAAATTTAAATTAAGAAGACAGAAGATAATCATTGACATTAGAGAATATGTGAAACGCTACTATTAAGGGAGAGGATAATAAAAGAATAAGAATTAAGAAGACAGAAGATAACGATTGACATTACATTTAAATTTAAATTAAGAAGACAGAAGATAATCATTGACATTAGAGAATATGTGAAACGCTACTATTAAGGAGAGAGAGGATAATAAAAGAATAAGAATTAAGAAGACAGAAGATAACGATTGACATTACATTTAAATTTAAATTAAGAAGACAGAAGATAATCATTGACATTAGAGAATATGTGAAACGCTACTATTAAGGAGAGAGAGGATAATAAAAGAATAAGAATTAAGAAGACAGAAGATAACGATTGACATTACATTTAAATTTAAATTAAGAAGACAGAAGATAATCATTGACATTAGAGAATATGTGAAACGCTACTATTAAGGAGAGAGAGGATAATAAAAGAATAAGAATTAAGAAGACAGAAGATAACGATTGACATTACATTTAAATTTAAATTAAGAAGACAGAAGATAATCATTGACATTAGAGAATATGTGAAACGCTACTATTAAGGAGAGAGGATAATAAAAGAATAAGAATTAAGAAGACAGAAGATAACGATTGACATTACATTTAAATTTAAATTAAGAAGACAGAAGATAATCATTGACATTAGAGAATATGTGAAACGCTACTTTTAAGGAGAGAGGATAATAAAAGAATAAGAATTAAGAAGACAGAAGATAACGATTGACATTACATTTAAATTTTTGAAGATCAAAGGCAATAAAACTATTAGGAAGCAAGGGATTACTGACTGCTGGATGATAAAAGAGACGCTACTATTAAGGAGAGAGGACAATAAAAGAATAACAAGAATTATCAAAAAATTAAATCAATATTCTAAGCTCTTGAGAAGATAATAACACTTTTCAAAATTACAGAAGATCAATAATCCGAAGGAAACTTGAAATTATAATTATTAATCTCAGAATTACAGAAAGAATCAGGGAAAGTGAGACACTGAAATTTGGATTTGTAATATCGAAAGGTGCCTTCCAAAAGTTAAGCAAAATATTAAGAAACAAAGATATCGTTAAAAACAAAAAATGAGTATTGAATTGTTGTGTAATATCAGTCTTTCTATATCGCACTGAATGCTGAACAACTTCCTCACAGATGAAGAAGAGACTTGAAGCAAGAGAAATAAAGAGTACTGAACTGTTACGTGATATCAGTCCTCCTATATGGCAGTAAATGCTGGACAATCTCTTCACAGATGAAGAAGACACTTGAAGCAAGAGAAACAAAGAAAAGAGTACTGAACTGTTATGTAATATCGGTCCTTCCATAAGGCTGTGATTGCTGGAGAATCTCTTCACAGATGAAGAAGACACTTGAAGCAAGAGAAACAAAGAAAAGACAACTGAACTGTTACGTAATATCAGTCCTCCAATATGGCTGTGAATGTTGGATAATCTCCTCACAGATGAAGAAGACACTTGAAGCAAGAGAAACAAAGAAAAGTGTACTGTGCTGTTATGTAATATCAGTCCTCCTATATGGCAGTGAATGCTAGACAATCTCACAGATAAAAATAACCTTGAAGCAAGAGAAACGAAGAAATAGTACCGAAATATTATGTAATATCGGTCTTCCTACATGGCAGTGAATGTTGGGCAATCTCCTCACAGATTAAGAAGAGTCCTGAAGCTAGAAAAACAAAGAGTACTCAACTGTTATGTAATATCGGTCCTCCTATATGGTAGTGAATGCTAGACAATCTCCTCACAGATGAAGAAGAGATTTGAGGCAAGAGGAACAAAGAAAAGAGTACTGAACTGTTATATAATCTCAGTCCTCCTATATGGCAGTGAATTCTAGACAATCTCACTAATAAAGAAAAGCCTTGAAGCAAGAGAAACAAAGAAATAATACTGAACTGTTATGTAATATCGGTCTTCCTATATGGCAGTGAATGTTGGTCAATCTCCTCACAGATGAAGAAGAGAGTTAAAGAAAAACAAAGAAAAGTGTACTGAATTATTACGTAATATCAGTCCTCCTATATGGCAGTGGATGCTGGAGAATCTCCTCGCAGATAAAGAAGAAACTTGACGCAAGAGAAACAAAGAAAAGAAAACTCACTGTTGCGTAACATCATTCCTCCCCTATGGCAGTAAATGCTTCATAATCTCCTCACATATGAAGATGGGACTTGAAGCAACAGAATTGTGGTTCTACAGAATGATACTAAGAATACCATAGATCGAACGTGAGCGACAACGAAGTTTTAGGTTTTAAAAAGGAAAACGAAAAAGACACATACTTAACATCTAAAAGAGACAGTTGAAATAACTAGGGCGCGTAATGAGGAAAGATGGTTTGGAAAATTAGATACTCGCAGGACGGTGTTAAGACAAGAGAGAGTGAAACGATGCATAGCCTACCTAGAAAGCTTGAGTTAAATGGATGACGGAACAAGGTTTAAGAGAGATAACAAAAATACAAAATTTATAAAGAGTCACAAAGAACAGGAAAATGTGGAGAGCCATGATCGCCAACGTCCTAAAGGGACATGGTACATAAAAGAAGAAAGAAGTCCAGAAAGAAAATATTTGGTCGAATGTATCAGGTTGATTTCATACTTTCGTTACTGATACAGAATTTCAGTTTTATTATCAACTAGCAGTAGAACCCGGCGTTGCCCGGGGATGTAACAGTAAGAGATAGATCAAGTATCGACCATCATAAAGACTGAAAAATAAAATTGACAAAGATTGTTGTTTAAGGTTGACGGCCACGTATGTCTTAATTAGTTTTTTGTTTGTTTTGTTTTTTTTGTTTTTTTTACGAATTGGTCAAACCCAAACTCAAACAAAAACATTGTTTTCAATCGTTATGAGTCTATCGATTGGATAGAATTTTATTATAAACAATTGTCTTGTAAATGGAATTTTTAAAGCATTCTGAATGTAAAAATAAAGAAAAAGTGTGCAAGACAATAAGAAACACTACCTGCCAAAAAAAAAAAAGTTTTGTTTTGTTGAAATCGGTTGAAAATGTAGGAAATCCGATCCCATATATAAACGAAACACACACACACACACACTCACAAACAACCTGGGTTTTATGATAAGTATAACTCGATATGAGTTGTCCCCTTTCATTCTGGCGACAGTGATGCCTCTTAATCGTGTTTTCAAATTGATTTCGTGCAAAAACAATTGTTTTTTTCCATTTTTGGCGCTGTCAGAACCACCGCAAGGTAATTTTACGTAGTCCTGTGAAGTTTTGTTGAAATCAGTTGAAAAATGTAGGAAATCCGATCCAATATATAAACGAACAGACACACACACACACACACACACACACACACACACACACACACACAACCTGGGTTTTATAATAAGTATGATAATTTGAAAGACCCGTGATAATTTGACGGTTTTCCTGTTAGAATTTTCTGATGAATCTTAATTGTTAAGTTAATGATTGAATAAGCACATGGCGAGTTCTACAAAAAGACGATATCCGTAGAAATTGCATCGTTAAATATTTGAGCTAAGCAACTTTAACACAATATTGCAATAACAATCATATACGTGAATGTTGTTAATGAAAAGATTTGAAATTGGAAAATTTTTCCATTTCACTAAAACTGATGTTAAACACATTTATCTTTTTTCACTGAGCCAAGTAGCGTCTCTGATATGTCTTTTTCATCTTTTTCCGCTATCAAAACGAAATAGTCCATTATTTATGAGGTATTGAGAGGAGCGTCTTTCTTTCTTGATTTGTCTTTTTCTGATATGTCTTTTTCATCTTTTTCCGCTATCAAAACGAAATAGTCCATTATTTATGAGGTATTGAGAGGAGACGCTAAACACTTCTATCTTTCCTTCTTTCTTTCTTCTATTTTCTCGCTGAAACCAAGTAGCGTCTCTGATATGTCTTTTTTGTCTTTCCACGCTATCAAAACGAAATAGTCCATTATTTATGAGGTATTAAGAGGAGACGCTAAACACTTCTATCTTTCCTTCTTTCTTTCTTCCATTTTCTCGCTGAAACCAAGTAGCGTCTCTGATATGTCTTTTTCGTCTTTCCACGCTATCAAAACGAAATAGTCCATTATTTATGAGGTATTGAGAGGAGAGCTAAACACTTCTATCTTTTTCCTTCTTTCTTTCTTCTATTTTCTCGCTGAAACAAGTAGCGTCTCTGCTAAATTTATGAGGTATTAAGAGGAGACGCTAAACTTCTATCTTTCCTTCTTTCTTTCTTCCATTTTCTCGCTGAAACCAAGTAGCGTCTCTGATATGTCTTTTTCGTCTTTCCACGCTATCAAAACGAAATAGTCCATTATTTATGAGGTATTGAGAGGAGACGCTAAACACTTCTATCTTTCCTTTTCTTTTCCATTTTTTTTGAAACCAAGTAGCGTCTCTGATATGTCTTTTTTCTTTCCACTATCAAAACGAAATAGTCCATTATTTATGAGGTATTGAGAGGAGACGCTAAACACTTCTATCTTTCCTTCTTTCTTTTTTTTCCATTTTCTCACTGAGCCAATGAGCGTCTTTGGTCTGTATTTTTACGTATTTCCACGATATCTGTTGTAACCTAGAAAAGGTTACGGAATGAGGAATAACCAAAACGGAGGTTGGAAATGAAATGGTATTCTTTATACCATCAACAAAATACAATACTCGCTAGCGGGTGAAATAGGTAAACCACTGCTAGTAGTGGACTACTTAGATAGCACTTTACCCACCACTTAGAATAGTGTCCAACGTATTTATGAGGATTGGGACATACCCATTAGTGTTCATAGGTACGGTATATAACACTATCAAAATGGAATAGCCCATTATTTATGAGGTATTGACAGAAGACATTAAACACTTCTATCTTATCTTCTTCCTTTCATTCATTTTCTCACTGAAATCAAGTTGCGTCTCTGATAGCGATTTTCCAAGAAAACTAAAATAGCGTCTCTGATATGTCTTTTTCGTCTTTCTACGCGATCAAAACACAATAGTCCTTTATATGTGAAGTATCGACAGAAGACGTTAAACACTTGTCTCTTCCTTTCTTCCTTTCTATCTTTCTTTCCTTTCTTTCTGTCAATCGTTTTGCTTTCTTTCTTTCATTTATTTTCTCACCACTGAAGCCAAGTAACGTCTCTGATATGTTGTTTCGGTCTTACCACGTGATCAAAACAAAATAGTCCATTATTTGAAGTATCGGTAGGAGACGTTCAACAGTTTTTCCTTTTCGTCCTGGGTAAGACGATTAAACTACGCCCAACAGCAAGGCCTCTAATCAGGAGGTTTTGAGGAGCGTGGAACCACCTCTTAATTGCTGGTGTTTCTAGCTCCACTTTGATCTGGGGTGGTAGCACCTGTTAGGGTCCCTGCTATGGGTAAATCGTTAATTCCCAAACTGGGGTCAGAACTATGAAAGTGTCAAAATAGATTTTAATACCAGAAATACTTTGTAAAAATTATTAGCAGCAATATTTTTTTAAGAAAAATTATTACCAGCAATAGATTATTACCAGCAATACATTTTTGAAAAAAAATTACCAGCTATACATTTAAAAAAATATTACCAGCAAAAAAATCTTGTCGGCATTAAATAACCCATTGAGGTGTTGATGTGCCGTAAAACAAACCAAACCAATCACTCTTCTTTTCTTTTCACTGAAAGCAAGTAACGTTTCTCAGATGTCTTTTCTGTTTTTCCATGTAATCAAAACGGAATAGTCGATTATTTATGAGATGTTGGCGGAACGTAACGGTCGTGTTAACTAAGGGAGGGACAAGCTGAATTGTAATAAGATCCTAAAGTTGAGACGCGTTCAAAACAGCTGAAATAATAAGGGATAAAATTTCGTTTTTGTTTGCTTTTTTTTTTCTCTCCGAACTTTGCCGCAGTTTCTCTATTTGGCTTCAGTTATTTTCGATATAGAAAAGCAAAGTAGTTCAACGGAGAAATGATGAATATACATTAAATTGTTGCAATTGTCTCAATTTTCTTTGAGAAAAAAAGAAATGTATGTATCGTACATTGAAAATCAGTAAAATTGAAATTGTTCCCGATCAGAAACTCAGCCAGTATCACTGACAAAATAGAGCTATCATATACGTAATTCAAATGCTTTATTGACGATATTGCTAGAGATATTTATTAAAAATGAGGAAGAAGGCTATTTGCAGCTGTATTGTAGCTTCAGTCGAAGTTTACTTGTATTTTTTCACCCACTTGAAACTACACTTTGAAATTTTTGGCTTCCTTTATTACTGAAAAAAGTCGCTTACTACTTTTAAGTTCTTTGACACAGATCATCATCCAGTCTTCTGGAGTTTCCAGGTATCTTTGAAGGCCAATTGTTATAGTTTTTTTTTAAGACAGTTCTAGTTGAACTAATCCTCTGCCTCCTTCGGATCTGAGCACATCCAGACGATCAACATCAGCTTTGGGATGATGCATGCGGTAGCAAGTGTGAAGCTTTCTCGGTTTGGCGAGATTTCAAAATAAAATCATTATGCCCCCGACGACCGACGTACGCACGATTCACAAACTATCAGTGATAGATAGATAGATAGATATGAAACTGAAATAAATATGAAAAAACATAGATAGATAGATAGATAGATAGATAAAGATGAAACTGAAATAAATATGAAAAGACATCGATAGATAGATAGATTGTTACATACCGACAAACAAATAAACACTACAAAGATGCATATGTTTCGATGCCTAAAGGTAAGCACCTCATCAGGTGAGAAACAAACCATCTTTGTTCTTCACCTGATGAGATGCTTACCTTTAGGCATTGAAACAAATATACATCTTTGTAGTGTTTATCTGTTTTTTCTGCATGTAACAACTTTTAATAAATAACTATTGCTCTACTCTTGGTATTGAGCCCTCTTTTAAATTAATATTTTGATCATTTCAATTTATATTCTTTTCTTTCTCATTACATTTGGATAGATAGATAGATAGATAGGCTTATTATTAGTCATCTTGTTTGGTACGAACTTATTATTATTATTATTATTAATCCTTCATGTTCAAGTCTACTTGTTACAATTATACTTTTCAATTTATTTTTAAATATTTGTCCACTGAGAGGTAAATTTATTGTATCCGCAATTTTATTGGCCATCTAGGTGATTGACGAATCGAGTAAAGAGTGCCTTAAGCCTACCTCTTAAAAGAGAGGTGAAGTGATAAAAAAGCGAGAATAAAAAACTGCATTGACGTTTTTTTTTCTTCAAAGTAGTTGTAAATTTAACTCGAAAGGCTTATATTTCTTTCTTATTTGATTGACCTCCCAACCTCACCGAGGAAGGAAAATAGAAGGTTTATTTTAACTATAAAAAATATAAGTGACTTCTACAGTTTATGGCTCATGGTTTACATTTAAATCAGGAAGCGTTGTAAATAGTCAGAAATTAAGGCAAATATTACCGAGTAAATATAGCTATTATATTGATATATTAATCTTAATTATTATAAAACGCAGATTGTGTGCTTGTGTGTGTGTCTGTGTGTGTGTACGTTTATATATTGGATCGGATTTCCTACATTTTTAAACGGATTTCAACAAAACTTCACAGAACTACGTAAAATTACTTTGCGGTGATTCTGACAGCACCAAAAATTGGAAAAAACAAAATTGTTTTTGCACAAAATCAACTTAAAAACACGATAAAACACGATTCTGTTGCCAGAATGAAACGGGGACAACTCATATCGAGTTATACTTATTATAAAACCCAGGTTGTTTGTGTGTGTGTTTGTGTTCTTTTATATATGGGATCGGATTTCCTACATTTTTCAACCGATTTCAACAAAACTTCACTTTTTTTTGGCAGGTAGTGTTTCTTATTGTCATGCAAACTTTTTCTTTATTTTTACATTCATAATGCTTTAAAAATTCCATTTACAAGACAATTGTTAATAATAAAATTCTATTCAATCGATAGACTCATAACGATTGAAAACAATGTTTTTGTTTGAGTTAGGGTTTGACCAATTCGTAAAAAAAAAAACAAAAAAAAACTAATTAAGACATACGTGTCCGTCAACCTTAAACAATAATCTTTGTCATTTTTATTTTTCAGTCTTTATGATGGTCGATACTTGATCTATCTCTTACTGTTACATCCCCGGGTAACGCCGGGCTCTACTGCTAGTTATTTATAAATGTAAAAGACAATAGGAAAACTGTAATAGTTGCCGACGCGTTTCGTCCGATGTGGACTTACTCAAAGCAAGAAACGAAATGAATTTATTTAAATGAAGTAACTTATAATAACAAAAACAAAATGTCCTTAGAAACTGGAAGAATTTAGAAAACGCTATTTTCATACTGTTAACTGAAAATTACGTCAATTACTGTCACATGTGGAGATATCGTCATTATTGCTGTGTTGACGGATTCAACCATTTTCTTTTGATTTCACGATACTGTTCTGTACGTTTGTTTGGGAGAGTAGTAATTCAGCTAAGAAATGTGAAATAGGGAAAAAACTTGGGCGTAGATTAATATTTGAGTAATATTCAATGGCGGCACTCTCGAATCCGTCAACACAGCTATAATAACAATATCTCCACACGTGACAGTAATTGATGTAATTTTCAGTTAACAGTATGAAAATAGCGTTCTCTAAATTCTTCCAGTTGCTAAGGACATTTTGTTTTTGTTGTTATTAGTTACTTTGTTTAAATAAATTCATTTGGTTCCGCCTTGAAGAATTCCACATCAGACGAAACGCGTCGGTAACTATTACAGTTTTCCTATTGTCTTTTACATTTATAAATATTTTCTTTTTCTACAGGTTAACTCTGAGAAATTTTTCATAATTAACTATGTAAAGCAAGATATTTTAGGTTGTCGGAGTTAACTCCTCCTTCAGTTCGTAACCCTTTCACCAGGGGTCTCTCTTCCCTGGCTATAAATAGCCACTGACCCTTCGCCTCTTTCTCTTTCTCTCTCAGGCCTGTGCGCCGACACCTTGAGGTAAATCTCTCTTTTTCCTCAGGCTTTCAGCTTACAACCTCAAAATGTAGGCGCTAACAAGGGATAGCGTTTCTCAAAGTGCTGGGAACACGCTAAGCACAATACACACACACACACACATATATATATAATATTCACACACACACTCTGTCCTTTGTAACATTTCCATGTAACTTGTTATTAATATATATATTTGTATACATATATTATCGGTCTTGTGTTTTGTTTGTTTTCTTTGCATTCTTTGGACTTAATTAAAGTCCAACTTTCTCGTGTAGTTGGACCAGCTAGCAGGAAAATCTGAACCCACGTTTTCTTCTACATCTACTCAACGACATAACAGCCACGGTCCACTACAAGGTTCAATACCATCATTAAAAACACGTGTTGTATTCTCGATATAGCTGTATTCAAATCGATAATCTTTTCAGATATTACTTGTAAATTTAATGCAAATTAAAAAAATGTCTTAGCATTGAGGATTCTGTCCCATAACTTTAACTTGTTCAAAACGCAAGTAAAAATGGAGTCATATACATTGGTGAAATTCCCCCACAAAACAAATCCCATTAAAAAAAAAAAATAGATGTTTATTTAATTTAATCTCCTTCAAAGCAACAAGAAAAGCCAGAAAAAATAAACAGTACAGATGAATTAAAATAAAACAATTACAAATATTTCATTTCCCCACTGGATCCAAAAATAAATACATTACAAATATTAAATGAAGAATAGGAGATAATAAGGAAACAAAATGGATGATAATGTCGTATGACATTTGCGACAATATAAACGAAAACGAGGCTGCGTTTTGTTAGCAGTAGCGGAATATGATAAAAAAAAACTCCTTTTTTTTTACTTCAAATGTGCCTCCACAGCCATTTTAATATTCATTTATCGGCTTTTTAATTACTTCTATTGTCGTAAGTTTCGATAATATCATTGAACTGCATGCGGTTACTACCGCGTAAAAAGTGGTGGCTTTCACGGCTTCTTTTATTTAAGGAAACTATCGCAAATTTGTTTAATACAGAAAAGTATTAGAAGTAGTTTTACTATAGAGGAAGACAGAAAATGTATTTAATTGTATTAAATGATTATTAAATAAAATTATTATTATAAAAATATACTATATGAAAGAAATTCAAACAATTTTACAAGAGGAAACATTGCAAATTATTTCACTATATGAAAGCAGTGGAAATGATTTTACTATCAAAAAACATTGCTAATTAGTTTACTACAGTGGAGCACTGCAAATGATTTTACTATAGAAAAGGATTACAAATGTATTTTTTACCATGAGAAATCATTGAGAATTATTTTTACTATAGAATTGCATTGCAAATCATTTTACTATAAAATAAAAACATCGCAAATTATTTAAATAGAGAATTGCAAATGTTTGGGGTTTTTTTATTATAGGAAAGCATTAACATGTGTTTTTTTACCATAAGAAAAGCATTAAAAATTATTTTTACTATAGAGCATTGCAAATGGTTTTTACTATAGAAAAGCATTGCAAATGGTTTTTACTATATGGAAGTACTGCAAATGATTTTACTATACGAAAGGATTGAAAATTATGTTTACGATACGAAAGCATTGAAAATTATGTTTACGATACGAAAGCATTACAAATAAACCTTACTATAGGGAAAACATTGCAAATCATTTAACTACAAGAAATCATTGCAGATGATTTTACGATACACAATCATTAAAGGGAATTATACAATAGGAAAATATTGCATATTTTATTTTTACTATAGGAAAAGTATCACAGGTTATTTTTAGTACAAAGAAACACTGCAGATGATTTTACTATAGGAAAAATGCTAATTATTTTACTATAGGGAAACATGGCAAATAATTTTACTATAGGAATGCATTGCCATAAGAAATCATTACGAATAATTTTACTATTAGCAAAACATGGAAAATATTTTTTCTCCAAGAAAGCATTGCACATGCAGTATAGACTCGAGTATAGTTCGAGGTATTTATGATCAGTTTCTTTTAAGCCAAACTAGTAGCATGGCCCGGCGTTGCCCGTGCTTGATTCAAAAATCGTACGTCTCATACAGCAATCGCTATCACTTGACTTAAAATATTTTTGCACTTCCTTTAAAGGAGTTCCCTTTGCCGTGCTAATGTTGCTACATGCCTTACTTCTTGCCTATCTCACACTGCAAATTTTTTCGAAGCTCTATACTAAACATTAAATCTGTTACGAAAAAAGAAGCTCTATACTAAACATTAAATCTGTTACGAAAAAAGAACTAAACAAAATGAACATAAAACGATCAGCTTTAAAAAAGGACTCGTAACTGGAAAAACCGAATGAAAAAAGAATGTTAACAACAAATCCTTTTTCACACCCAACCCAGTTCTGCGGAATCAGAATCAACGTTGAGTTTAAGCAAGCGAATGATCCAATTGGAGTAAAGTGCCATGCAGATTAAAATTTTTCCCACTTGTTACAAATGCAGCTATCGATGTTTTTTGTATGCTAGCATGCTAGTTAACATTCGTGTCACTCAGCTGTTGGCTCTCACGCTGGCCAATAGAATTTTCCTGCCTGTTCGTGTCAGCCAGCTATTGGCTCTCACTCTGGCCAGTAGAAAATGGCCGCAAACTACATGAAAACTGCCGTAGAAGCATGAAAAAATCGATTATTTCCACTATCGATGGGAGTTGGGAAATGCAAGGTCGGTCTTGGCCTTCCCGCTAACTTGGAGCATGTGCATGTAAATTTTGGTGCAAATCCGTCGAAAATCGCGGCCGTGCATTCGTTACACACACACACACACACACACACACACACACTGCCTTTTATAGATAGAGATATAGGAAGTCGCACTATACATGGATAATATTTTGAAGAGATTAAAAATCATGCAATTTCAGTGACCGGTTGCATTATATACAGGTAATTTTTTTTTCCAGGAAGTGTTAAAATTCATGCAATACTTACAGGGGTCGTACTATATATGAAGTCGTCTTATACATGAGTATATACAGTAATTTGATTCTAATAAAGCATTGAGAATAATTTTACTATAGAAAAGCATTGCAATTGATCTAAAAATCTACTGTATAAAAATAAATTGTCAGTGTTAAATAGTATGAATATTTAGAAGTGTTACTCATAGAAGACTACTGTTAGAGGTATGATTATTTATACGTTTTTTACAGCAAGGTTCACACATTACAAGGCCTGGAACCCACTCAATGGGGAGTGGTACGCGGATCGAAATTGATCCAGTGGACTTACTTCTCACCCGTCATTTATATATATATTTTTTATAAAGTTCACATTATACAAGGCTCGAGGGCCACTCGAGGTCGAGGCTTACGTTAAGAGGTACTTTATATGGATAGGAGAGGAAGACAACGGTTAACTCTAGACGTGAATAGGTAAAGATTGTAGTGATCAGGGGAACATCCCCTGTTCCACCGGGCAGTGGTTCGCGGGAAGAAGCTGTTCGAGAGGAGCTTACTTCTCACCCGTCATTTATATATATATATCTTGTACAAGGCTTGGGGACCACTCGAGGTAGAGAGTTACGTTAAAGGATTGTTTATATGGATAGAGGGGGTATGATAACGGTTAATTCTAGACGTTTAAGTTCTGAGTATATCCATAATGGTTTTGGAAGTGTTTGTGACTATTTTAAGATTATTTAGGTGGGAGGGATTATTTAATTATTATTCTTTCTTCTTGGTCAATCAAGGCTTTCGGATACAAGATACTGTTCACATTTTGTTATATTTTTTAAAATATTAAAATTATGAAAGAAAGTAAAAGGTTATTAACCTTAGAACACTAACCATGGGTATATAGTACCCAGCGCAAATTTTCCTATTTTTGATTACAATTTTCAGTACCTGATTTTCTTAACTAAATAATATGTTTTTCATTTCCTATTCATGTTAACTCAAAGTACAAAGTTTGCATGTAAAATATTTCAAATAAAGTTTTATATTTAATTTTCTTTTTTTTTTTTTTTTTTGATATTTTCAAAATCGGGTATGATATACCCATGGTTAGAAGTGGTGTGACTTTAATTGATGGTTAGTGTTCTAGGGTTAATTTCCCGCCATTCAAATTCTGCCATTGACGAAAGCCAATCGTTAACTGTTGATTATAGTGTTCATCTTGCAAGTGTAAATGCCTATTGGGTTGTCATAAATTGATTTGGGGCGTCTGTGCTGTTAATTAAAAGACAAAAGTCAAGCCATAGCCGTACTGTGTCATCAACATCACACGCGACAACCATAATTTTGTGGTCGATTCGGAGCCGAAGTTCAAAACAACAATGGAAATGAAACAGAGAATATGTAAGCGGACAGAAAAAATATGATGCCAAACATTATTTCCTCGCAATAGACCTTCACTAACCTTCGACTAGTATAGCACAAGGATCGAATTCTACAAATAACACTGCATCCAGAAAGAGTCCATTTGGTTTTGCAATATTTTTTGCATATTACTATAGGTTAATCTCTCCTGCAGAGGAGGCACGGCGGGGTAATGGATAGCGGCTCGAATTGAGGAATCGGAGAGCTGAGTTCGAATTCCAGTCAAATCCATTACACTTACCTCTTGGAAAAGTGTGAATCGTATAATTCTCTCCCAGACCGGGTTCTATAACCTTAGATGGAAACTGGTCTACCCCAGAAAGAAATAGCAAAAAAAAAATCTGCCTGGTCAGTTATGTATCGAATGATACATGATCGCCTAAGCGTGTATCATGTATGACACATAACTGACTGACTGATGTGCTAATACCCTTGGAAAAGGTGTGAATCCTCTTCTGCACCCCCCAGAGCGGGTTCTATAACCTTGGATGGAAATTGGTCTACCCCAGAAAGAAATAGCAACCTACTGCGGGAAAAAGATCTGCCTCGTCAGTCATGTATCGAAAGATACATGATCACCTAAACGTGTATCACTCATGACACATAACTGACTAACCTATATACAATTTAATAAATTACATCGTATTTGTATATTTGTTCTGGTTTCCGTAGGTAAGTCAAACTGAATCTCACTAATAATTGTTTTTAATACTATGATCGCCTAGAAATGGCACTCTCCTGAATGAAGCTCTCCTGAAAACGAAATGTAACTTTTTTCTTGTTAAGTTTTACAAAAGTGGACTCGGGTTGCACTGGAAACGAAAAAAAAAATATGCACAACGGGATTTCTTAAAATTTATGTTGCTTTTTCTTTTAATGGTGCCCCTCTCAAAAATGGCGCTTGAAACGCAAAAATCTGCGGACTATGGCATGCTGAGGCTGTGGAATAAGAACGATCTTGAAGAAAAAAAAATTAACGCGCTCTATCAAGTGGTCGATGAAATGGGAACTCTTATATTAAGAGTTATATATATATATTAAGAAATGGACAAGGTCCGACAATTTATTTATTAAAGACATTTTTATGTTTAACGTTCTTTTTTATAGATACAAGTATTTAAGTAAATGCTCTGTTTATGATAAACAGTATTAAATAACATTTACCGGCCTGAATGTCTGAGAAATTTTCATAGAAAATATTCGTTCTTTGACAGGATTCGAACCTGCATCCTATACGGAACCGTCATTTACGCTGACGTGCCTTGACCACTCGGCCACAAAGAACCTTTCGGTAGACAAAGTCGAATTTTACTGCTTTAAAAACGCACGTCGTAAATGACGGTTCCAATAGGACGGTTCCTGTAAAGGGAATATTTGCAGGTTCGAATTCAGGCCGGTAAATGTTATTTAATACTGTTTATTATAAACAGAGCAGTTACTTAAAATACTTGTATCTATAAATTATTATTTATAAATTTTCCAAAACAGAAAATATAATCTGGAATTGAATTGAAATCAGTGAAAGCACATAGCCTGAATCCATCATAAAAATTCTGGATGTGGAATTTATAAAATGTTATTTCAGATAATTATAAAAAAATATTTCTATATTTAGATGAGGTATTGTAATTATTTACATTATTTACACTGTTCGGACTATCGTCCTTATCTTTATCGTCATATTCAAGACGTTTCGGCCGATGTACGTTCTGGTCTTCTTCAGGATTTGTCTATATTTCTGAGATGAGGTATTGTAATTATTTACATTATTTACATTGTTCGGACTATTGTCCTTATCTTTACTGTTATATTCACAACGTTTCTGTCGATGTACGTTCTGGTCTTCTTCAGGATTTGTCTATATTTCTGAGATGATTTCTAAGATGATTTACATTGTTCGGAATTGTTTACTTTATTGTTATATTGTTTCTGTCGATGTACGTTCTGGTCTTCAGGATTTGTCTATATTTCTGAGATGAGGTATTGTAATTATTTACATTGTTCGGACTATTGACCTTATCTTTACTGTTATATTCAAAACATTTCGGCCGTTGTATGTTCTGGTCTTCTTCAGGATTTGTCTATATTTCTGCGATGAGGTATTGTAATTATTTACATTAATTACATTGTTCGGATTATTGTCCTCATCTTTATTCTTATGTTCACGGCGTTTCGGCCATTGTACCTTCCGGTCTTCTTCAGATGATTAGAATTTCGAACTGAGCCCTTTATTTCGTCCAGCGGGGTAGATTGTTCTAGTTCCACATGACAAGTCTCTTCTGAATGTCTCTATTAACTACCTTTAACTTAACTCTCCGTAACCAGGTATTAAACTCACAACTCTTTATGTCAAGACACTGGATTCAATCGACGCTTTTTATCCGGTGGGGAATGTGTCCCTGAGGACATCAGTGTATGAATTTTTGGACTTAATGTCTCAGTAACTATTTTATAGGCATGTCACGTGGAACTAGAACAATTTGCCCTGGTGGATGAAATAAAGAGTTAAGTTCGAAATTCCAATCACCTGAAGAAGGTCGTAGCGTACAACGGCCGAAAACGTTGTGAACATGACAATAAAGATGAAGAAAATAATCCGAACAATGTAAGTAATGTAAACAAATTAAATATCCGAGAAAAGGAAATTGAACATAGAATAGACTGTGCCAAGTGTAGTTTCGCCTAATACCGCACATTGCTACAAAACCAAAACATCAACCTGAAAACTCGAGTCATGTTCTTCAATAGCCTCGTCATATTGAGACTTTCATATGGATGTCATGTATGGCGTCAAACCCGTTCAGGAATATGTAAAATCTCAGCTGTATACAACCACTTCCTCAGATCAATGGTGAAAACAGGCTTTGACCTCGTGAAACCTGAGGTTCTTGGCAAAGAACATCCTTCGTTGAGAATTGTGAACTGACGCTACAGAATCACAAAAAAACCTATACCAAATATCAGAACATACATCACTCGAGGATTACCAACAGCAGCAACAACTAAAAATAGATATTACATGTAACTCGAAGAGAAAATAATGATATAATCAAGATGTTAACCTTTTTCACACTATTTTAAATAGAAGGTTAGAGTGGAAAACCCAGTCACTACTTGAAAGAGCGATAACAGCTATTGGACTTCAAAAACCTGTTTTACTGAAAAATCGTTTTAAGTAAAAGATTTTATAAATTTGAACCGAAAGCAATACTGGATGTTCGGTCAATGAATGCCAAATGTTTCCTTATAGGAAAATGGTTTATATTACGATATTGAGTCCCCACACACACACACACACACACCCACTGGGGCAACATGTGACACAAGGTCGGTTTATATTACCATTACCACTGCAAATTATTTTTTATAGAAAAATAATTCCAGATGATTTTCTGGGGAAAACATTAGAGATGATTTTTATTATAGAAAAAGACATTGTAAATGAATTTACCGTAGAAACGTATTCTAAATAGTATCACTATAGGAAAACATTGCAGATGAGTTTGACAGTACGAAAGCATTATTTTTTTCTGTGTAAATGAGCTGTAAGTGGCGCATTGCAAGTGATCTTTACTATAAGAAGACTTTACAAATGCTTTTACTATACGAAACCATTGAAAATGGTTTTAATGTAGGAAAGGATGACTAATGATCTTTTTTTATTTAATAAAGGGAAGCTTTACAATTTTTTTACAATAAGAAAAGGTTAAACATGATTTTTATTAAAGGAAGTCGTTTTTGTAAACGATTAAATTAATCATTTTCCTTTTGGATAGCATTGCAAGTAATTTGATCTACAGGAAAACTGTAAAATGGTTTTTACTATAGGAAAGCATTGCAAATAATTTTTACTTTAGGAAAGCATTGAAAATGATTATTACTATAAGAAAATGTTGAAAATGGTTATTACTATAGGAACGCATTGAAAATGATTTTTACTATAGAAAAGCATTGCGAATGATTTTTGCTATAGGAAAGCGTTGCAAATAATTTTACTAATTTTTACTATATGAAAGCCTTGAAAATTATTTTTACTACAGAAGAGCAATGCAAAAAATTGTTACTATTGGAAAGGCATTGAAAATGATTTTTACTACAGAAAAAGCATCGCAAATGATTTTTACTATAGGAAAGCATTGCGAATGTTTTTTTGTTTTTTTTGTTTTTTTCTACAGGAAAGCGATGCAAATGATTTTCTATAGTAAAGCATTGAAAAAGATTTTTACTATAGGGAAATATTGCAAATTATTTTTGCTACAGGGAATGCATATGATTTTACTCTAGGAAAATATTGCACAGGAGTTTTACTATAAGGAAGCATTGTAAATGATTTTAATGCAACAAAACATACCAAACGATTATACACTATAAACTGATTTTACGATGGGTATGTGCTGCAGATGTTCTCAAGAAATACACTGACAAATCACGTAAACTAAACATAAGAAGATTGTGATCAGTCAGACATTAAAGTGTTACTGACATAAGCTGTTATGCGTCTGTTTTCATCTGAAACCGAGAATGTATCTTCATGAACCACATCATTTAAAAACCTGATTTAAAATTTGTTTTTTTTTTCTTTCCTTTTTCGTGGAATATTTCTGTATATCTCCACAACGGACCCTTTTCTGGAACGTTCGAGAGTTGCATGATAGGACGCTGATTTCATCCAGATCGTGTTGCTTGTTATTTGACGTTTACTGTTGCCTTGTCTTAGAATTCGTTGCGTCGACCTCGTTGATAAAAGTTCGAACAATTCAGCCAACGATTTCAAACGAAGCCAAAGCGTCTCTCTCACTGAACCGAGCCACCTGAACCTTAATAACCGGCACCCACTACCCTCCTCGTGCAAACGCCCCCATCTCTCCAACTTCCAGACAGGATTATGATGTAAATGGTTAATGCACAAGCCCCAAGGCAGAATGGACGTATTCTAGAGAAGCACTTTCGGATCTTGGAATCGGATCAGATGAACTCCTCTGTTCTTTCTTTAAACGAATAAAAAATACTGCACTTTGAAGAATTCGCGATTAATGACTTAATGGTTGTTGGTTGCCCATAATCTCATTTCTTTTTTTCTGTCTTTCTTTCTTTCTTTCTTTCTTTCTTTCTGTCCTTCTGTCTTTCTTTCTGTCTTTCTTTCTTTCTTTCTGTCTTTCTTTCTGTCTTTCTGTCTTTCTTTCTTTCTGTCTGTCTTTCTGTCTTTCTTTCTTTCTGTCTTTCTTTCTGTCTTTCTTTTCTTTCTTTCTTTCTTTCTTTCTTTCTTTCTTTCCTCTTTTACTCCGTTGCTCTTCTTTTCTCTCTTTTTCTATCCTTTTCAAAACTTTCTATTTTTGTTTCTTTTTTCTTCTTTCTTTCATTTGTTTTTTCTTTTGAGCTTTATTCCTGTTTTCTTTTTTTTCTTTTACTTCTTTCATCATTTCTTTATTTTTTCTTCTTTCTTTCTTTCTTTTTTCTTTTTTTTCTTTCTCTTTTCTCCTTCATTTCCTTTATTTTTTTTCCCTTTCTTCCTTCTTTACTTATTTCCTTCATTCGGTCTTTCTCCAACCCCCCCCCGTCTTTCTTTCTTTTTTTGTTTACTTATTTCGTCTTTGCTTCCTTTACTTCTCTCTTTCCTCTTTTCTTTCTTTCATAAATTTTCTCTTTTCCTTTTTTGTTTCTTTATATCTTTTCTCCTTCTGTCTTTCATTCTTTAGTTCTTTTTCTCTTTTGTTTTTTTTTTCATTTCTTTCGTAATTTCTTTCCCTCTTTTTCTTTCTTTTCTTCTTTCTTTTTTCCTTTTCTTCTTTCTTTTTCTTTCTTTTATTTTTTCCTAACTCCTTTCTTTCTTTGTTTTTTTTCTTTCATTCTTTCTTTCCCCCCTCTTTCTAGTCTTCTTTTTCTTTCTAATTTTCTTCGCTTTTTTCTTCTTCTGCTGCTGCCTTTTTATTTATCTATCTTTCTTTCCCTCTAATTTTCTTTATATCTTTCTTACGTCTTTTTTATTTCTTTCCCTCTTTCTTCTTTTCTTTCTTTCTTGTCTTCATTACTTTCTCTTTTTTTTTTTTTTTTTTTCCTTTGGTGGTTCATTCTTTCCTTGTGGCTTTCCTTCTTTCTTACCTTTTTCTTTTTTCTTTTTTTCTTTACTTCTTTCTTTATTGATTCTTCTTTTTCTTCGTTATCCTGCTGCTGCCACTGCCGCTTTTTTTTTCCACGAGTACCATCGACCAACGATAAAGAAACAATGTTAACCAGACCATTACTTAATCCTTTAATCTAATTCTTACGATGTTAAAGTTTATTTGTTTTCGAAGCCTTAACATCTTCGGTCTCTTCTTTTGTCGATTTTTACTTTCCAATTTTTTTCCCAGTAATTTTAGGCTGTCGTTATTATTTGTGTATCCATTCTGATTCCCAGGGGAAACTCTTTTTCTGATAGCCTTTTGCCGTACCAAACTAAGACTAGCTAGAATTATTTAATGGTATTGCCTAAGAACAACGAAACAGCGAAGTAAGATAACGAATACTCTTCGTTTTCAACACCTGTACAAGACTGACTTTATTATCTTTTCATTTTCGCATCTGCAGCAGTTAGTGGTTACAGTGGGGAACAAGTGACAAAAGATCTCTTCATTTCTGTAGAACACACGTATGCGCACGCACAATGACTCTTGCACACGCATGCGCACGCACAATCTCTTGCGCACGCATGCGTACGGACAACCTTTTGCACACGCATGCGCGCACACAATGACTCTTGCAGACTCATACATTTACTACAGAAAAAGTTATAAATGATTTTTTTATCATAAGAAAGCATTTCAAGTGGTTTTATTATACGAAAGCATTTCAAGTGGTTTTATTATACGAAAACATCACAAATTTCATTATAGTAAACATTGCAAATCATTTTACTATCTGTAATCATTACAAATAATTTTCACTGTAGGAAAACATTGTAAAGGTGTTTTACTATAGTAAAGTTTCGGAAATTAATTTTACTATAGAAAAGTCTTTCAAATGATTGTTGCTATACGAAAGCATTGCAAATTATTTTTTAATATACGAAAGCATAGTATCCGGCTTTTTTACTATAGAAAGCATTACAAATGATATAAAAAAAGCATTTCGAATGACTTGCTGTATGAAATTATTGCAAATGAATTTTAAAATACGAAAGGATTGCAAATGTTTTTACTATAAGAAAACATGTCAAATGATTTTTTCTATATGAAAGCATTGAAAATTATTTTTATTCGAAGAAAACATTGCAAATGTTTTTACTATAGGGAAACATTTCGAATGATTGTTGCTATATGAAAACACTGCAAATGACTTTTTTTTACTATAGGAAAGCATTTCAAATAGCTTTTGCTGTAAGAAAATATTACAAATGGCTTTTACTACAGGAAAACATTTCAAATAACTTTCGATGTAAGATAGTATTTCTAATAGCTTTTGCTATAGGAAAGTATTGTAAATGTATTTTTTACTAGGTGGACTCACTGCAAATGATTATTACTATAAGAAAACACCACAAATGATCAACATAGGAAAGTATGTAATTGTATAGAATAATTTAAATGTTCAAATTTATGGATATTTTATTCCTTTCTTTTCTTTTTCCCCGCTTCAAATAATTTTAGATTTCACAATGGCGGTGTTTAATGAGAGTGAAGGTGGAGCTGAATGGGCGGGGGTGCAGGAGGATGTTGCTGCGACCAAAACAGAAAATGAAATAGACAAATCTAAATTCGATTTTCGATCGCGTCTGCTTACAATGACTTTCTAATAATCACGACGCGAAAGGCATGAATCTACTTCTCCCTATCTCTCTGTCCCTTGAGAGACAACGTCTCGCTCTTGGCATACCAAGATAATTTAAAACAGCAGCAAAAATCACTTGGCACTAACCGCTTTAGCAGCCTAAGCAGGAACAATGGAAAAAAAACTGTTACTGCATTTGTCAACCTTGATAGGAAGCAATACTTTCTAATAATCACAATGCGAAAGGCATGAATCTACTTCTCCCTATCTCTCTGTCCCTTCGCTCTATATCTTGAGAGACAACGTCTCGCTCTTGGCATACCAAGATAATTTAAAACAGCAGCAAAAATCACTTGGCACTAACCGCTTTAGCAGCCGATGCAGGAACAATGAAAAAAAAACTGTTACTGCATTTGTCAACCTTGACAGGAAGCAATCATGACAAGATTCTGAAAAATAATTTCCTATGCATTTAGATTTGTATGTGTGTGTGAGAGAGAGAGAGAGAGAGAGAGAGAGAGAGAGAGAGAGAGAGAGAGAGAGAGGGAGGGAGCAAGCGAGCAGGGGTGTTTACCGGCTTCTTTTTTTAATTTAATGACTGAGCCTGATTACATTGTCTTTCTAGCAGTGACCATGTGGGAGACATGTATCCACTACTCCCTGAGCTTCGTCTCTACGCTCAGTAGCTCGACAGATGACGTCTAATCCTTGGCGTAACATGGTAGTGGGTAAAAAAGTCAGCTGACAAACCCGTTTTGCACAAATCGCTTTACATGTCTTAGCAGGAACAACCAAAAACTGTTACAGCATTTGTCAACCTTGACAGGGGCTTATCATGAAAACATTTCGAAAAATAATTGTGTATATGTTTATATCTTTGTGTGGACATGGGTTTACCGTCTTTTTTTTTAAATATCGCCCGAGCGCGCATCTGTTATCTTTTAAAAATGTGATGGATCTAGGTCTTTTTTTTTATAATCATTTCACCCGAAGCAAGACGGGAATGCCACTAGTACACAGTGGGTTACAAAGAGTGAAAGTGAGAGAAAAGATTGTATGGGTGAGATTGAGGAAAGGATAAAAGATAAACGGGATACAAGAGGACAGAAGATGGCGATTGATGTTACATTTAAATTTTTGCAGATTGTAGTTATCAGAACACTAATTAAACAGAAGGGAGTTCCATAGACGGGAAGTGCGAGAAAAGAAAGTGTTGGAGTAGAAGTGGTGGTTATATTTGACTAATTCAACAGTAAAAAGATGGGACCTAAATGCCACTCTAGTAGCACTCTTAAATCAACGTAGTCGGGGCACGAAGGAAAAAAGCTCCTCAGAGAGGTTGACATGAAAATATTTGTAGAAAGGTGTTGTGGTGCCCTCCCTCTAAGAGGACCAAGATGCTGTGACCAAGTAAATGGTTAAGTAATAACAAAAACCAGGTTTGCAGATATATCGTATATTAAACAGTACGTACAACAGAAGAGTATTACACGACTAGTGAGAGTGTATTGTATGAACCAGCGCTCCATCTATTTACTGTTCACTGTTCCTTCTCTCCTACTAAATTTATAGTAGGCGGAAGAGACTAACATAGACTCTTAGAGGGGGCGCACCACAACAAAAAGAGAGATGGAAGCTACGTCACGTCTGTGAGAGAGTGACTGAAGTCAAGATGTGTTATGTAGTGGTTTCACAGTGGAGGCTTGTATTTGTACTAAGTCGGTCCTAAAATAGGTTCGACGTACCAAACGTTAGGCACTTGATATAATAGGCAATGACGCAGTAATCTAGTTGTGGTGGCTGATACTTTAATATCCGACTAACGGTCGTCCGACATCGACCGACTGACCAACGATATTTAGTCACCCCCACCCACCACGAGGGCATCATGGTGCACAAGGCCGGTTTAACGTGGGATCTCCGATCCCGTAGGCTCGGCCAAAAATATGCCCATTGAACCCGTATAAACGGGTTCAGGGTCGGTTTACCTCCCCGAAAGAGACTCCGCCCTTCGGCGTGGCCTCTTTCGGATTCCTCCCCGCCCGAAGGCAGAGAGTTCAACCGATCAGCCGGTCGACCAACATCGACTGACTGACCAACAATATTTAGTCACCCACCTCACGAGGGCATCATGTGGCACAAGGCCTTTTTAACGTGGGATCTACGATCCCGTGGGCTCGGCCAAAAATATGCCCATTGAACCCGTATAAACGGGTTCAGGATCGGTTTACCTTCCCGAATGAGACTCCGCCCTTCGGCGTAGCCTCTTTCGGGTTCCTCCCCCGCCCGAAGGCAGAGAGTTCAACCGATCAGCCAGTCGACTGACTGACCAACTTTCTGAGCGACTCCAACTTATTATAGGTGGGAGAGTCTATTAACTATAGAATAGGTGTGCCAAGTCAGGATCGATTACATCACCCTGAGCTCTGATTCTTAACACGGTATAGGTTAACGATCAGGAAATAACAGATAAAAATGCGTTTTTTACTAAGCGGATCTTAATTTGGCAAATGAGCTCACTAGACTGACAGTGGGGACCGAAATCGCTATACGCACCTGTTGGCTTCACGAGACAAGATTGCCAAGCGTCGCACAACTGTAGGCGTGATTCAAGGCTTAGCTTGATACAAGGTTAGAATTAAGAAGAAACTGGTGAAGATCGAATTCATGACCTTATCGAATTACTGGCGAGGCGGTCTTGTTAACTATCACCCTATGCCAGACACCCAAATTAGTACTTACTAAATTCCGTCTAACACAAAGCAACAGAGGTGGGGCATCAAGAACTTTGTATAACAGCGAGAAGATGTTATTAAACAACACGCTAGGGAAAATGACCTCTAACAATATATATATATATATATATATATATATATATATATATATATATATATATGCTCTTGAAAAATTTATTTCGGTTGAGCTCTCTCGGGAGGAAGTGTTGGTTTGTAAACAGTGACTATTGCGCCTAATGCAAGACTCTTCGGTAAATCGTATCGAGTTCTCTCAGTCACTGTATGTTTATCTAAAAATAAATACGCTTAAATTCACATTCATCCCTACCGTCCGCCAACGGCTTAGTGGTAGAATCCCCAACTGACGCCAATTCAGTCGGGTTTCGATCCTAGTTAGAGGCAACCGGACGTCTAGCCACACAGATGAGCTGTAATACAGCGAAACACTCTGTTTGGTTTATTTTGTTTTACAGCATATCAACCTCAATGGGTTAATTAATGCCGACAGCACTTTTAGGATAGATTCGTATGAATAGAATATGTATTCTTTGGTTTAGATTGGTTTGATTTATTTTGTTTTATGGTATATCAACCTCAATGGGTTATTTAATGCCGACAACGTTTTTAGGATAGATTCGTATGAATAAAGTATGTATTCTTTGAGTTAGATTTGTTTGGTTTATTTTGTTTTACGGTATATCAACCTCAATTTTATTGCTGGTAACATTTTTTAGTCAAAAATCTGTTTCTGGTAATATATTTCCTTCAAAATTGTATTTTTTTTCAAAAAAGTATTGCTGGCAATAGTTAACTATTTGTCCATAGCTGGGACCCTAACAGGTGCTACCACCCCGGGTCAGGGTGGACCTGGGAACAGCAGCAATTAAGAGGTGGTTCCACGCTCCTCAAAACCTCCTGATCAGAGGCCTTGATGTTGGACGTAGTTTATCGTCTTACCCAGGAAGCAGATATAATTTAACGTCTTACCCAGGACGGCGAAACAGTCTGTCTGTGGATAACAATATATATATATATATATATATATATATATATATATATATATATGAAGAGTAAGTTTTAATTTCGCACGTGCGCGTTGTTTTTTTTTTTATTTTTTTTTATTTGGTTGACTGCACCGTCTGTGAGAAAAAGAGCACCATGAGACAATTTTCTCAACCATGATGTTGGCCTGGGTCAAGAGGGTGTTTTGCTGGATGATATTATGTCAGGTAACAGGAATGTGCTCCGTACCAGACAAGCAGGCGAACCCAGACTTGGGTGTCAAACAATTCCCGCGAGCATATAATCCCTTGCATCTGCCCACCTAGCTTCACAGACTGCGACACCCTTGATTATTATGCGTGGGGTGCAGTTGAGCGAGAGACCAACAAATCTCCTTGCAACAGCAACGATGAATTGATGGCAAGGATTATGGCAGCAGTTACCAACTTAAACAAGGAGACCGTCCAAAAGAGTTACAGGAGATTCCGAGGTCGTCTGGAGGCCGTGGTTGAGGCCAATGGTGATCATATTGAATCAATTTACCCTTTAGTATTTCAAGGTATTTTTGTGTAATTTTGGTAAATATATGTTAAAATGAGATGTCAGTGTTATTTTCAATTTTGCGTAATTTAGACGATAATTCAGCCATGGATCACTGTATATATGAGTTCCACTTGATGTCTGAATTGATCTTGTCCCAATATATTTTCAAATCAAGGAATCACCTTGAGAGAAAATTTATTTGATAGACGGAAATTTCAGCATCTGCTCAGTGATGCTGGAACATTGTTTCTAGCAAAACCAAATGTTTAATACGCAGAATGAAAAGGAATGCACTTGACTAAATTATATATATATATATATATATATATATATATATATATATTTTTTCAAAAAGTGTTGCTGGTCTTAAAACGAAACCTTCACCACTATAATCAAATCTCATGTGCCGGTGTCGGGCTGTCGGTTTCCTGGGAACTGATATGCTTGACCCTCATACGTCGAAGTCGACTGGAGAGTCGACTATATATATATATATATATATATATATATATATATATATATATATATATATATATATATATAAATTAGTGGAAAATATACATACATATGCAAAATATATAAATACCCATACATGTATATTTTCAGAAAAAAAATTCCAAGAGGAAGAATCCTGGTAGAACTCAATGTCTAGGACAGAGTAAGGATATAATAAAAGTCTTAAACACTAATATTCCATGGCCATAATTTATTCCATTGGAATCGTAAATACGATCTAAATCATCAGACCTACAAATTCAAAAAGAAACCAAAAAAACATCACTCTGGAAGTAAAAACAGAATTTAGAGAAAGTGTAAGTATGAGGAGGAGGGAGATTGAACCTTAACAGAAAGAATTTTTAGGAGATGTTGGGGGGGGAGGGTTTTAAATAAGAGAAGAGAATGAATGTTAAAGGATGTCTAATGCATAAAGATACATTTCGTGGTGACATACACACACCATAGACAATTTAAATGTTAGAATAATGCTGTTTTTACTTCTGGAGTGAATTTTTTCTGTTTTCCTTTTGAATTTGTGATTTGGATCGTATTTATGATTCCAATGGAATAAATTATTACCAGGGAATATTAGTGTTTATTTTTATTATTATTATTATTATTATATATTATATATATATATTGTATTGTATTTGGGCAGCAGTCCCTCTTTTATGCAAGTTTCATTTAATACAACTGACAAGGTAACGCGGTTAAGATTTTTATTTAATTTTCTCTTTATGTTCTTATAATTTTCTTCTTTTCTAGACAAATTATGCAAAAATTGTCCAAATTATTTGTATATCCGAGCGCTTTCGGCTATACTTTTATCCAATATATATATATATATATATATATATATATATATATATATATATACATACAAGTTTTGTTCAAAACGATTGACTAGGTGCCATGGTTGAGTTTTTATATAATTTCTCATATGTTCGTATAATTTTTTTCTTTTTCAGGATATAAATTATATAAAAATTATTCGAATGTTTTCCAAGCGCTTTCGGCTCTACATTTAGCCATTAGCAAGGATGGATTTTACTTTACTTTTAACTGAATATATGAATTGTTTTATGTATGTATCTGGAGTTATAGGAATGATTCATTTTACAAGCACGGTCAGCATATTGTGGCCGTGTTCATAGTCGTAATATTGAATGCTAGCTTTTTCATTTTTATTAATAATGCATCCACTAGTTTTTACTGATTTGTACATGTTGACGATGATATCACGTTTGTATTAGCAACGAGTATGTTTGATCGGTTTCCATGTGTATTTAGACGAGACCTAATATATAGAGTTTTCGCTAAAATGTATACACATTTTAGGAAAGGAGAAACTAATTTAGACATCAGGAGATTAATACAAGTTACCTTTGGACTGTACTATCTCAATAGATGCTCAAAATGGGGACCTTTATCTTGCAGATATTTAGTAGTCCGGTGAACTGCTGTTTGGGCAACGTTGGCCAGTGAAATTGCTCCACATGCATTTTCAATTTCTTGTCTAAGGACCGCCAATTTAATGCTATCTTTCGAGAAAATATCACACTACAGTAAATATTATCACAATTTTAAAAAAAAATACGAAAGACAAATTTTGCTTTTCTGAAGTGTGTATACATTTTTGCCGGATCCTATATATGTAAAGTCATTTTTTATGTTTATTCGTTCTCTTTATAGATACAAATATTTAAGTAAATGTTCTGTTTATAATAAACAGTATTAACGACATTTACCGGCCTGAATGTCCGAGAAATTTTTATAGAAAATGTACGTCCCCTGACAGGAATCGAACCTGTATCCTATACGAAACCGTCATATAGCCTGACGTGCTTTACCGATTTAGCCACAGAGGAGCGTTTCGGTTAGCAAGGTCGATTTTAAAATTGTGAATTTTTAAATTCTAGTTTAAAAACAGTAAAATCGACCTTGCTTCAGTGGTGCAAGTAATACAAAACTATATATTGTTCATTAATATAAGTATTTATACAAAGTTTTGCATTGTTATCCATTACTGTAATTTTTTCATTATGCTTTTAAATGCAAAATGGTTGACAATGTGCTGAGTGTTCATTAGAACGTGAAAAAAATTATCCATTATGGAATTTCTTTTCTGTCATGGTCATGTGCGCACAGAGGAAGAATTAGCAGACAAAATGTCTTAAATTTATTCAATCAGACATGCCTAAAAGAGAATTTTGCTATATATATATATATATATATATATATATACACACACACACATACGGGCGGTTGATTGCGAAAGCGGAGAGCCGAGTTCGAATTGCAATTCATTACATTTATTCACGTGCTAATATCCTTGGGAAACGTATGAATCTATCTTTTTCTTTTCTCTCCCACTCCAGCTATGTGTAAATGGCAGAAGAGACTTGATTCTATAGCCTTGGGTGGCAACCGGTCTAGGTGAAGGACAGTTCTGAATTAAGAACCTGTGGAGGGCCGTTTGGGAACCTTGTGTCATACTGTACAGCAGTTCTCTGTATCTCCACAAATATTTCGTAGTTTATATACATAAAACAGTTGAAACCTAACCTGAACAAAATAAACTACGAAATCTCCACAAATATTCTTAAATGCCTATAATTGATAACAGGAGCCACTGGTTTATACCAACGGCTTCCCATACTTAATACTTCTCGTTTTCACTCTCGCGTAGTCATGTGTGACGTCACGAGCTGCGATGCGATTTTCGCTTCCGCGTCTCGTATACACGAATTTGTCGTTGCTTGAAAATTTTTCATGCGACAAAAACACACTATCATTATTGTTTCGTTCGGGTATTGTTTGATATATTGAAATGTAATTGTCATCTTTGTAAGCCAAAAGCTTAGATAGGATTAAAAAAGTATTTATCAATATGGTGATTTCCTTTCGTCTTTCAATGATAAGGTTATCAAGCCTATCAGTCAATATGAAAGGAACTTACTTAAAATAAATAGACAAAATTTGTATATATTATTTAATGAAACATGCATTAATGAAAAATTGCTTCATATATATATATATATATATATATATATATATATATATATATATATATTAGAGTAGTATTCAAAAGACCGTCAAAGCAAGTGATATTTAGTGTCCGTTTATATGTCTTTTTTTAGGAGAAATTCTCTTAAATTCTTAATTTTAAGTATCTTTTACAGCTTGATTTTTTTCTTAAATGACAATATTATCTAAAATGATTTTTCTTATGGGTTCGACATTCTCGGATGTGAATTAAGTGCCTCCTTATCGAACTAAGATTGTACAAATGGTTAGTTAAAATTATTCTTAAAGAGCTAGTCGTGTGAACAATGTGTTACAAGCAGGAGAATTGAACTAAAAAAAAAAAAAATATATATAGATAGCCCAGACTTATATCTGTTTCAGTCTATTCATCATCCGTCTATAAATGCACACACTATACATACGTACATCAATCTGCCTATATCTGTCTCTGTCTCTGTCTGTCTGTCTGTCTGTCTCTCTCTCTCTCTCTCTCTCTCTCTCTCTGAGGACGTGCCTATTTGTTTTTTGAAAGCTTGCCTGTTAATGTATACTTCATTTATCTTTTAATTTTTTTAAGGACAGACCTTGGTGGTGACATTGATTCGGGAGAAGCCTCTGAATAATAAAATATGAGATACCCTCCTCTCTCTCTCTCTCTCTCTCTCTCTCTCTCTCTCTCTCTCTCTTTTCTTTCTTTCTCTCCTAGTTAAGAAATTCGTGTGTGTAGTGTAGTGTAGTCTGATGGTTGTGGTGGTGGTAATGGTGTCTATGTACCGTTTCCTCGCCCTATAATGTGCTAACATTTGCCTCTTCTCCTCTAAAACGATTGGATCAGCTGACGGAATTTATGTGACGGATTCCCATACGAACAACCTTGATAACCAGGATGGTCCATAAGCAACCCTAAATTAAAACACTAGTATGTTATACATAAAAAAAAATCGTCCTGGGTATGACGATTAAACTACGTCCAGCAGCAAGGCCTCTGATCAGGAGGTTTTGAGGAGCGTGGAACCACACCTTAATTGCTGGTGTTCCAAGGTCTTCCCTGGCCCGGTGTGGTAGCACCTGTTAGGGCCCCAGCTATGGGCAAATAGTTAACTATTACCAGCAATACATTTTTGAAAAAAAAATATTACCAGCAATACTCTTTTGAAAAAAAAATTATTACCAGCAATACATTTTTGAAGGAAAAATATTACCAGAAACAGATTTTTGAGAAAACAAAATAAACAGCAATAAAAAATTTTGTCGGCATAAAATAACCCATTAAGGTTGATATGCCGTAAAACAAACTAAACCAAACATCAATAAATACAAATAATTCGCACTTTTTAGTGTTTGTTTTTACTATTGTTCCCCCAATAAAAGACCCGAGAGCCACTCAAGGTAGAGGATTACTAAATGGGGATATTGTAAGGGTGTAGAGTGTGGTCGCAATATTATAAGAATATGTAGGATAGATAACACTTAACGAAAAAGTTAAATTGATAGCGATCGGAAAAGTACAATCTGGTGAGTCCGTTCCATACTCCAACAGTTCTGGGAAACTTCTTCCTCACCAATGGAATATGAATTGAATGAGGATGAGTCGACAAGGTTTATGTGACACGGTGGGTTCTAGCTGTGAAGGAATGAACTGGTGGAACTAAGGAATGAAGTTCGCGGGAACATAATATCTGTCATGAAAATACCGACATGGCAGCGATAGGCTTCCAAAGTTTCGTGTGTGGGAAAAGGGGTTGAAGAAAGAAAAATAAATTCATCACTCGCACGGCCGTGCAATTACTTTCAAGATCATTGTATGTGTATGCATGGGGGAGAGAGAAGAAGGGGGAGATGTTTTCATGTTTGATGTTTGCGTTATTTTTATGTGATTGTTTTTGGTTTGGAGTGAAAATGTAGCCGTCTGACGACCTTTGCGGATGGCAAGAGTAGTAAAAGTCACACGAATAAACGTCGATTCCCGCCACTAGGAAACCTGCGGGGCAATATGAACCCAAGATTTTTTTTTTTTTTTCTTGACACTTACCACAATGTTGGAATGGGCTGCAGCGTCTTCACACCAAGGTGCCGATGTTCCATTTGATTTTGAATTCCCCTTCCGGAAACAAGACTCTTGCTCATCGTTGAGCTTCCGCTTTTTTTTTTTTTTTTTTTTTTTAATGTTTCAAAACAAAACAACCAAAAAAAAAGAAATGGTTCAGACGTAAATGTTTCTCTTCGAATATGTTGCTGGAAATTGTACGTCGCAAAGAAAATATATCCAATTCTTCCGTTAAGCTATGACCGCTTCTTAGCAAAAGTCTTCGCAAAAAAAAAAAAAAAAGTTAACTAAAAGAAACCAGGGAATCTTTTTTTCTTTTTCTTTTTCTTCTTCTTTTTTCAGTTTCTTTAACAATGTCCTCGGTTTGGTTGTCAGAATAACGTCGTCGTTCTAATTTCATTAACGAGTCTCACGACTTAAAAATAAAATTAATGCCGATTTAAAAACTCTGTTCAGGTTGACATCGATTTGCTTTTCGCCTTTCTCCTTTTTGGATGTAAAATTCCGAATGAAGATTTTAATTTGGATGAATATGTTTGTTTGTTTTTTGGGTTTTTTTTTTAATTCAGCTTGAACCTTCCACATGAACACAGTAAAAAAATAAATATCGAATAAACATAAAATATTTTGCTTGTATATTATCTACTAAAAGGCTTAATTTCAATTGTCAGATTGTATAATTATTTTGTTTCTCATTTCTACAGATTATTTTTTCTTGCTCTGAATTTATGAAGCTCTAAATATGTAAAAAAAAAAATAATTAAAATAAAGAATATAATTTTATGAGCTTACATCCTAGACTCGATTTTAACATTTTTGATAAATAAAATATAAAAAGGACTTAAGTGAAATAAAAATACGCATTTAGCAAAGTTCTTACTGCTGAACCGAAGCGTTGTTACGTTTAAAATATGTCAGCGTTGCTTTTATAGTCAGAGCCAATGCACTATTTTACAAGTGGCGGATTAATTTCAAGACGTGGCGTGGATGTGTCTTTGTACTGTCGGCCAGTGCAATGTCCGTACGCTATCGTTTCACAAGCAGGTTACGAAGATCTACCTGTAAGTCCCTGCATGTGTTGTCCAGGTAAACTTAACAAACCAATCAGAAACAATTTCTTTTCGGTCTCGTCTGTCATGTTACACTTAAAAAACTCCACTCCCGTATTGTCGCCTTGCTTTTAAAACATGAGAATTTGTTTGTCTGTTTGTTAATATTTTTATGTCTTTATTTTTTGGGGGGTTACTTTCATTCAGCTTTTCTTGTAACTATATCTTCAACTCCGAAATCATTTCTTACACTGTCTTTTCCTTCCTTCCTTCCTTCCTTCCTTCCTTCCTTCCTTCCTTCCTTCCTTCCTTCCTTCCTTCCTTCCTTTCTTTCTTTCTTTTATTGTCTTTATTTTTTTTTTCTTTTCTTTTTCTTTATTTTTTGTTTCTTTCCTTTTTCTTTCTTCTCTGTTATTTTATTTCTTTTCTTTTTATTTATTTATTTTCTTTTCTTTTCATTTTTCATTCTTTCTTTCTTTTTCTTTCTTTCTTTATTTTTTCTTTCTTTAATTTTCTTTCTTTTTATTTCATTTTTTTCTTGGTTTCTTTTATTTATTTCTTTTATTTCAATTCTTTCTTTTCTTTTTTCTTTTCTTTTTTCTTTCTTTCCTTTCTTTTTTTCTTTCTTTCTTTCTTTCTTTCTTTCTTTCTTTCTTTCGTGTGTTCTTTCTCTCATAGCTAAGTTTATTACTGTCTTTTTTCTTTTATATTTATCCAAGTAAAAACTTTTATCTTCTTTTAGTATCTTTCTGCCTTCCCTTCTTTCTTTCTTTCTTTCTTTCTTTCTTTCTTTCTTTCTTTCTTTCTTTCTTTCTTTCCGTCTCTTCCCATCTTTCTTTCTTTCCGTTTCTTCCCATCTTTCTTTCTTTATTTCTTTCTTTCCTTTCTTCCATTTCTTTCTTTCTTTCTTTCTTTCTTTCCTCTCTTCCCATCTTTCTTTCTTTATTTCTTTCTTTCCTCTCTTCCCATCTTTCTTTCTTTATTTCTTTCTTTCCCTCTCTTCCATCTTTCTTTCTTTATTTCTTTTCTTTCTTTCTTTATTTATTTATTTATTTATTTCCCTTTCTTTCTTTTCTTTCTTTCTTTATTTATTTTTTATTTATTTTTCTTTCTTTATTTCTTTCTTTCTTTTTTCTTTCTTTCTTTCTTTCTTTCCGTTTCTTTCTTTATTTATTTATTTATTTATTTATTTCCCTCTCTTCCCATCTTTCTTTCTTTCTTTCTTTATTTATTTATTTATTTATTTCCCTCTCTTCCCATCTTTCTTTCTTTCTTTCTTTCTTTCCGTCTCTTCCCATCTTTCTTTCTTTATTTCTTTCTTTCCCTCTCTTCCCATCTTTTTTTCTTTATTTATTTATTTATTTATTTATTTATTTATCTCTCTTCCCATCTTTCTTTCTTTCTTTCTTTATTTCTTTCTTTCTTTCCGTCTCTTCCCATCTTTCTTTCTTTCTTTCTTCTTCTAGGTAATTCTTTCTTCATTTTCTCCTTCTTTCATTTACTTTCCTTTACCCGTCATTTTTATTTTCTTTCATGAAATGTCATATTTTGCTTACAATTTCCCCCACCTTTTCGTTTATATTTATTTTTCCCTTTCTCTTTTATCTCACTAAATTTTTCCTTCTTTTTTTTTTCCTATTTTCATTTATTGTTACTTTCTTTTTCCACGCTATATTATTTATATATTGATTTCTTATCTCTTCGGTGATTTTTGTTAGCTCATTTCTTTCTCCTTTTCTTTCTCTTTATCTCAAACATATCTTTCTTTCATTTGTTTTCTTTCTTTTGACATTTAATTTTTTCTTTCCTTTTCTTACTTTCTTTTCTTTCTATCATCTCATCTAAACTACAAACCTTCATTTTAACATGTTTTATTTACACTAGAACGGATGAGAAAAGCCTATTATGACTTTTGGTCAGCTTCTCGTAGTGTTGAATAATTTGTACAGATCCATCTCATCTCTCTCCCCAGCTATAGGTTACATAGTATGACTTGTATCGGGAATTTATTTTTTAAATTTTATTTCATTTTATTTGTTTTATTTTTACTTTATTTTCTTTATTTTATTCTCAGAAAAAAATGTTATTGCAATATTCACTTGCAAAAAAATTATTTTTACAATCCAAAATGTTTCCGTTTTAAATAATACAAAAAGAGTTGATTTTCTTTTGATGTTTCCTTTCTTTCTTTCCTTCTTCCTTTTCTCATTATTTCTTTGCTCTGACGTCATATACTGATATGTCCCAGAAAGGGATATATTTGAACGAAGTAGCTAAGTGGTTTTGGCTACTATAACCAAGTAGAATACAGTAGCAGTAATCGACTGGTACGCGTCGTAGTCGCAGTTAAGAAGTGTAGATCAATGGCGTAGTCCAATGGGCGTCGTTATAGACTTAGCTCTCAGACTAAGGCTCTTTTTGACTCTCCTACACATCCGTCGGTATTTATGACGGACACCAGCCAATCATATTCCAGTGAGGGGGAACACAGGTATAAGCATATTCCATTATATCATATGGCAATACAGTTTAATATTCCATCAGACAAGTTTTCATTTACAGATTGAAATCAAAGTTTCTAAAAATTAACGAAATTGCTTTCTAAATATAACAATATTGAGGTTTCTTTATTCTTTTATTCTTTTTATATTCAATAAAGAATTAAAACATCAATTATCATTGTTTCAATATTCTTCAAAGAAGTAACAAGAAAGTAAGTAGATTACATGCAAATTATATGATGACACTTTTCATATTATATATATATATATATATATATATATATGTGTGTGTGTGTGTGTGTGTGTGTATATATATATATATATATATATATATATATATATATATATATATATCCTAACACGAATAAAAAGCGCATAAATTATTGCTGAAACCTTCTGATTACAAAAATGTTCATCTACGAAACTCTGGAGTCGGAGGAGCATATAACATCAATCATATAAGTGATATATATATATATATATATATATATATATATATATATATATATATATATATGTGTGTGTGTGTGTGTGTGTGTGTATTGTCATCCACAGACAGACTGTTTCGTGGCTAGACGTTCTGTTCCCTCTAGCTTGGAACGAAATCCGGCTGAATTGGGGTCAATCGAAGAATCTACTCCTAAGCCGTTGGTGCAAGGCGGGAATGAAGGCAAATTTAAGCCTATTTATTTTTAGATAAACATCTTCCCCAGAGAGCTCAACGGAAATATATATATATATATATATATATATATATATATATATATATATATATATATATATATATATATATATCAGATTGAAGTCAACACTCAGAGGCGACAGGCTGTTTCATACTGGACGCAACCATCATATATATATATATATATATATATATATATATATATGGTGCGATGGATAAATTGTCGAAATTACGAAAAAACTGAAAATAACATTGACCTTTTACCAGATATAAATTACACAAAAATATCGTGAAATAGTAAAGAGTAAATTAATTGAATAAAATCGCTATTACCTTCAGCCACAATCTCCAAACGATTTCGGAACCTCCTGCATTTCTTCTGGACGGTCTCCTTGTTTAAGTTGGTAAGTGCTGCCATAATACTGGACGTTAGTTCTTTGATGTTACAAGGAATTTTTGATGCTCAACTGCGCCCCACACATCATCATCAAGGGGTTGTAGTCTGGGGAGTTATGTGGCCAGATGCAAGGTATGATATGCCCGCGGAAATTGTCTGACAGACATGATTCCTGTTTGTGTTGAACGGTGCAGAGCCCTGCTACCAGACAATGTTTTCCAGCAGTCCCTTCCTGGCCCAGGACAACACTACCTCTTCTAGTCACTTGATGTCGGCCTCATTGTTGAGTCTGAGCACTTGTGGGAATATAAATGATGGCAGAACGTCGCCATCACTAGGGGTCACTTCAACACTTTTTTTAATCACGATTATACTCATCCAAATCTTTCCGAATCCTCCATTTTGTCCTCAGATTGACGTCCAAAGATTCTGAAATATTCGTCTTCGTAGAATAACGATACAATATATAACTTAATACGAAGTAATGAAAGCATTCATTATCATATCTAAATTTTTTTCTCTAGCCTTTATATCTGCAAATCTTTTCATGACATTTTCTATACCTATCTCCTTTACAAGATCATATTCTATTGACAAAATAGGCAAAGAAATTAATCTCTCTTGAGTCATAGACGACAGCATGCATGTTTTTAAAAGGTTTACTTTTGAAAGATCTCAAACACATGGCATTGCGGCATGATGACACCTTCGGCTTTGATAGTGCCCCGGGCGACTGCTCGCTCGAGCTACCAGTACTTTGCTATATATATATATATATATATATATATATATATATATATATATATATATATATATATATATAGTTTTTATGTCTCTTATATAATTGGAGGGTATCTAGTTACTGTAAAATAAGTTACGCACAATTTATTGAACAAGAAATTATCAGGCTTTTCTTATACGTTCAAGTAAATAAAATATATTAAAACGAATGTGATTTGCCTAGATCGTTTTTTATATATATATATATATATATATATATATATATATATATATATATATATAAGGCTCAAACACTAATATTCCATGGTTATAATTTATCAGACCTACAAATTCAAAAAAAAGAAATCGGAAAATATATATTATATCCTTACTCTGTCCTGGACATTGAGTTCTACCTGGATTCTATCCTCTTGGGAATATATATATATATATATATATATATATATATATATATATATTGATCACTATATATATATATATATATATATATATATATATATATATATATATATATATATATATATTTTGACGTATAAGTATCTTTCAGTTCAGTTTTTATGTTTATGTCTCGTATGAACAACAATCCTGCACGGGATTTGCAAACAAATCCACACGAGGGACTTACTAAAGGGTTAACCGTCATATGATTTAATGTATTAACCCGAGATTTAGTGTTAATTCTTAATTCTCTCAGATGATTGAGACGATTCTTTTCGAATCTAGTTATACCTTGGTAGCAGATGTTTCTCCAGTTTGCTCCGTTTTCAACAGCAAGTTCAAACTCATCTATAGGGATGTTTGCAGCATTTAGGTTGTATTTTTTTTCCTTGAAACGTAAGCAAGGACGGCCGACATTACGTTGGCTATACATGAGGATTTTTTGGCATCCGATCATTACTCATTCTTATGACATGACCAGCTCATCTGGGTTGTGATAGCATCAGAAAGGATTCGATACCACCGATGCCACATTTGATTAAAAGATCAGGGTTAGAGATTTTGTCCTGCCATGTATAACCGCAAACTGAACGGAAAAAAATCATATAGATAGATAGATAGATAGATAGATAGATAGATAGATAGATAGATATAACGTGTGTATATGTGATATTTGCATGGGTGTGTATACAGTATATGACAGAGCAAGATCTTTAATATTACCTTCAAATATTACCCCATATTAACTTAACTAAAATTTAAGTAAAAGATATTACCTATCTAGAAACAGTCACGAGTTAAATTCATGAACAAAATTCAAACGGATAGAGATGTCAACTTAATAATCAATAATAACTTTTTCTAAAGAGATTTAAAAAAAGATTACTAGAAGTAAACTTATATTTTAAAATAAAATTTTGTACTTTCTATGAATATTTTTCTAATCGACTATATAGAAAATCCCCAAAATTTTAAAAAAATTTAAATCACTAACAAACATCAAATTAAATTATTTGTAGACA
>CAHIKZ030001030.1:252500-257500 GCA_903632075.3 Acanthosepion pharaonis
TAACAGGATGTGGAATGAAGTCTGAGACTGTACCAATAGTAATCGGAGCACTGGGCTTCGTAAGAAAAGGAATGCAGAATTTTACTAACAGTTTCCCATGTTACATCAACATACAGGTTGCCCAGAAGATTGCCCTACTAGGAATATCCCATATACTAAGAAAAGTGTTATCAATTAAATGATAATTCTCCTACAGGGCATAAGGACCATAGTTGGACCTGGTTCTTTGTTCTGACAAGTACAGCCCACACCTTACGAAGGGCTTTATCTATGTAATTTAATTTTTTTTTTTCTTGTCAGTGGAAAGTGTCATGACGCCATTTCTAACCTGAGATCCCTGGGCGGGACCCGGAAAGAAATGTGTAAACGCCAGAAATCAAAGAAAATAAAAATAATAATAATAATAATAGTAGTAGCTGAAGAAATAATAGTAATAGTTGTAGTAATAATAAAATTATAAAACAGCATTTGCTTTCATTAACATCATCTTCTCTACTTTTTCATTCTATGCTCCATCATTTTATATTATTATTATTATTATTAGTAGTAGTAGTAGTAGTAGTATATTTCGATTTCTGCTTTGGTCAAACTACCTACCAAGTCTTCGGGAAGACCTAAAGCAGGTAGTGGTTTGTTTTTATGATTACATTTCATGATTTGTTTTTCTAAATTCCCATAGCATCACTAGCATTTCATAGACAAAGTTCTTTTTAGTGTGTGGGATGTATTTATCAAGACAATTTTCTTGTATTTCTCTTAAGCTGGTATTTCCAGACATTTTTTCAATGTGTTTTTTATCATTCCAAGCGTACCTACTATGACTGGTACTACTCTTGTTTTCAATTTCCACATTTCTTTATATTTCGATAGTTTTTCAAATTTATTGGTTGTTATGTTACAGTCCGCTGGGAAAACCATATCAATTAGTAGGCATTTTTTTTCTTTTCGTTTTTTGACACTTTAGTCTGGTCTATTTGCTTCAATCTTCCTTTTTATACAGATGGTGTAATCCCATAGAATGGGGATGTCTTCTATTTCTGTAACCGGTGCTAAGTTATGGTCATACCAGTGTTTGTTTTCATTCGTCTGACATCGTTTAGAGTCCAGGTCTATAGTACTCTTTTCGCACTATTTCTTTCATTTTTATTATGAATCCCTTCATTATCATTTACACCGAGGTACTTATAAGCCTCTTCTTGCTCTAAATCTCTCAATGTTACCCCATTGCCTAAGGTAATAGAGGAGGTTTGTTGTAGCGATCCTCGTAAAGTTGTGGCTTTATTCACACCGAAATCCATTCCAATGTCATCACTGAAAGATTTTACTGTTTTCGGGAGACATTCATTCCTAGCATACAACTTATATACATTAAACCAGCATACAAGTCATCTATGTAAAATAGATGGCTTATTTTCTTTTGAGATAACTTATAACCATATTCTGCCTTGTTAAGATTGCATGTTACAACTATTAGAAATAGACAAAATAGTAAGGGAGACAAAGAGTCACCTTGAAATATTCCTCTGTTGATCTTTATTTCACCAGACTTATAGATTCCATTTATATGATTGAGGTAAAGCTTGTTTTTTTTCCATAATGGTATATATATATATATATATATATATATATATATATATATATATATATATATATATATATATATATATATAAAGACTTTTAAGGTACAGGTATGGCGTATATTATCGGATGCTTTATGGTACTCTATGCAGTCGGTACTGTGATGTTTCTTTATATTGAAGCAATTTTCAATTATACCTTTAATACATTAAACCAGTATACAAGTCAACCATGTAAAATAGATGACTTATTTTCTTTTGAGATATCTTATAACCATATTCCGTCCTGTCAAGTCCAGTCCTGTTAAGTTTGCTGGTTAAGGTTATTAGGAATAGACAAAATAGTAAGGGAGACAAAGAGTCACCTTGATATATTCCTCTGTTGATCATTATTTCACCAGACTTATAGATTCCATTTATATGATTGAGTTGAAATGTTGTTTTCCATATCGACATACTTTGACATGAAATTGATGACGTCAGGTAATACCTTGTATATATTTAAAGACGTTAAGATTCAGGAATGGGGTACACTATCGAATGTCTTATGGTAATATATCTCGGTCGTATTAAGATTATTCTCATCAGTGGTATCCTATCAGTCGTACCAGTCAGTCGTACCCTTCTATAGAACTTTTTTCGCACTATTTCTTTCATTTTTATGGCGTGTTTCTTCACTTTCATTTACACCGAGGTACTTATAAGCTTCTTCTTGATCTAAATCTTTGATTGTTACCCCAGTGTCTAAGCTTATAGAGGAGGTTTATTGTAGTGATCCTCATAAAACTGTGGCTTTAGCACATTTATCCAAACCGAAATCCATTCCAATGTCATCACTGAAACATTTTATTGTTTTCAGGAGACCTTCCAGCTCACTACCGTTCTTAGAATCCAACTTTAAGTCATCTATGTAAAATAGATGACTTATTTTCTTTTGAGATATCTTATAACCATATTCCGTCATGTCAAGTCCCGTCATGTCAAGTCCCGTCCTGTTAAGTTTGCTGGTTACAGCTATTAGAAATAGACAACATAGTAAGGGAGACAAAGAGTCACCTTGAAATATTCCTCTGTTGATCATTATTTCACCAAACTTATAGATTCCATTTATATGATTGAGTTGAAATGTTGTTTTCCATATCGACATACTTTGACATGAAATTGATGACATCAGGGGATACCTTGTATATATTTAAAGACGTTAAGATTCAGGAATGGGGTACACTATCGAATGCCTTATTATAATATCTCTAGACAGTACTGAGATGTTTCTTTGTATTGAGGTAATTTTCCTAAGATTATCCTATTATTGAATAATTCGTTTTTACATCCGTAAGAGCCACGTCTGCACCCTTTATGTTCAAGAGGTAGTATGTCATTTTTTCTAAGAAGGAAGATATCTGTTTTGTCAGTATAAATGTCAATAGTTCTTAAGTAGTGGGAAGACATGTAATTGGTCTATTGTTTTGGGGACAGTTGTGTCATCATTCCTGGGTAAAAGGGAGATAATTCCCTTGGTTACTCATGCCGGAATTTTAATAGGATCATTGGCAAATTCTTGAAGTTCTTTGGATAGTTTTTGTGTGTTGTATTTAGATAATAGAGCCAAAACTTAGGAATTTTATCTATCCCTGGAGATTTCTAGTTGTGTGCTTTTTTCAGTGTACATTCAACATCCTCTTCTGTGATTCCCGGCCATGTTTGTTCTGGTTTATTTTTCATCCATTCTACCTCTTGCATAATCCAATCTGCTTCTTTGTTATGTTCTTTAAGGCAAGTACATATTTTTTCCCCAGAACTGCATAACCTCTTCCATTGTCGGGGCAGAAGTTGTCACCTCAATTTTTTGTTTACCTATTTCTCTGTAAAATTTCTTTGCATCGGTTTGAAAGATTTTGTTCTGTCCGTAGAATCTTGATCTTTTTTCATAGATTCTGATACTTTGAGACATCAATTGTATCGTTGGTTTAATTGTTTCTTTAGCTGATAGGACTTAATTTTCATTCTTAATTTTGTATTTTCTTTTAACTTTTCTGCCTTTTCTAGTTCTTACATTTGTTCCTCTTGCCAGTTTATCGAGTACTGGTAATTCACTTCTAAATTGTTCAATTTCTTTCTCTGTTTTTCTTTTCCAAGGTGGAACTGTAAGTCTTTGAGACGGACTTTTTTTTACATTGATGCTTAAACTTTTTAGTTGCTTCTATTGCTGATGTATATATTGTTTCGTTAAGACTTATATGTCGATCTAGTTCACCCAGAATTAATTTGAGTGCTGCGTTGTAGAGTTTAATAGTTTTGAGGTTATGTTTTGTTGGTTGTAATTTTGAGAGTTGTTCCTTTTCTTCCATTTCAATACTTTGCGCCTGACTTATATGGCTCACGATTGCTTTTTGTATAATATTTTTGTTTTCTTTAAAATTATTCGGTTTAATGTATTTTGAGCGACTAAGACCATGCCTTTTCAAATCTTCTAAATATTCAGCATTATCTTCACAGTGATTGGTGTATATCTCAGTTTCTTCATTATAATCTGTGGTTTGTGTGATGTTAGTACTTTTTTATGTCCATTTCTGGTACCCTTTCATGTTCTGTTGATTCACCAATTCTGGTTGCAGTTCTTTCTTATTTCTTTAATTTCAGCATCTGTCAATTGGTTATTTCTTATGATGTGCCATCTTACATTGGCTACTTTATTTTCGCCAGTGTACTTTCTAATTGCTATTATTATTATTAGATATTTTAATCCATCTTATTATTGTTACATTTTGAATGAAGTATTGTTATCATTTAATTATGAATTATATTTAATCATATCATTGTCTTTGGATTCAGACAGTTACGTGTCATGCGTGAGACACGCTTAGGCGATCATATATCTTTCGATACATGATTGACGAGCCTAAATTTTCCCGCAGTAGGCTGCCATTTCTTTCTGCGGTAGACAAATTGCCATCCAAAGTTGAGGGAAGAAGAGGATTCATACCTTTCCTAAGGGTATTAGCACGTAAGCGAATGTAATGGATTTTGCGCCTGACTCATATGCCTCACGATTGCTTCTTGTGTATTATTCTTGTTTTCTGTAAAATAATTTGGTTTAATGTATTTTGAGCGACTAAGACCATGCCTTTTCAAATCTTCTAATTATTTAGTATTATCTTCACAGTGATTGGCGTATATCTCAGTTTCTTCATTATAATCTGTGGTTTGTGTGATGTTCGTACTTTTTATGTCCATTTTTGGTTCCCTTTTCAGTTCTGTTGATTCACCAATTCTGGTTGCAGTTCCTTTTTATTTCTTTAATTTCAGCGCAACTGTCAATTGGTTATTTCTTATGATGTACCTTCTTACAATGGCTACTTTATTTTCGCCAGTGTACTTTCTAATTACTATTATTATTATTAGAGATTTTAATCCATCTTATTA
>CAHIKZ030001030.1:262500-277500 GCA_903632075.3 Acanthosepion pharaonis
CATTTTCCAAATGTTTCATTCAAGTAAGTATTGCCCCACTGTGATCATTCATTAAAAACATCCTGAGATTAGATTAATAGCATTTGTCAAAACTAAGATCACATTATTAGACTGAAAATTAGAAAGACTCTGGTCTTGCGCATAGAATAAAAGTTTCAGCTTTCCAGATGTGTGATCGATGTATTAACTTTATCAACATTGGGTTTATTTGCACGTTCTGGATATTGGCCATGCAGAGGTTTTCTTGCCAGCGTTGTTTAAGGCATCTTTTGCTGCAATAGTTGGTTCTTGGCTTCTGTTTTGATTTACCAGAAACTAAATGTAAATGTTGTTTGTATTTACTGCCTTCTTTTATTATTGAAAGAACTAATTTTATCATCCATCATTTGTTTTTGATGACAATTTTTGAAAAAACCTTCTTTAGCGGGGTATGTATAGACCACATAGCTTTTTTGGATGATGCAAACTTAGAAAGAACTTGTTTTAGAATCCATTTGTCTGATGTCATTTATAGTCCAGTTCAAGATGTTGAAACTATATTGGACCACTGGGATGGCAAAGGTTATTAATGGCCATAATTCTGTTCTGAGAATTCAATTCAGTTTTTAATACCAGTCGTACCTTCTATAGTATTTTTAGCACTATTTCTTTTTCATTTTCTTATGGTGAATTCAGCATCATTTAAGGTACTTATAAGTTTCTCCTTGTTCTAAATCTTTATTGTTTTAAAACTAATAGAGGAAGTTTGTTGTAAAGGAATAGTTTTATTTTGAATTTCATTCCAATTATATTTTTTTCTTTTTCATTGTCATTCCTAGCATACAATTTTAAGTCATCCATGTAAAATAGAATTTTCTTGAGCTATTTAATAACCGCATTCTGTCTTGTTGTTATTAATTAAAAGATATGCAAAATAATAAAGGAGACAAAGAGTCACCTTGAAATATTCCTCTATTGATGTTTATTTCCAGACTTATAATTTTATGATTGAGGTAAAGTAGTTTTCCATATCGACATACATTGTTTGATGAAATTGATGATAACGGGTGATACCTTACATTTTTAAAGACTTTAAGATCCAGGAATGTGGTACACTATCGAATGCTTTACGATTTTCCAGGCAATACTAAGATTTTTTCCACGGAAGCAGTTTTCAGGATCATCCTATTAATAATAATTGGTCTTTACATAGCCTCTGTTTGCACCCTTTTATATGTCATTTCTTTCCAAGAAGAAATATGTCTGTTTTGTTAAAAATAGATGTTATATATGTTGTTGGAAGACATGTAATTGGTCTATAGTTTTCGAATATTTTGTCACTATTTTGGGTAGAAAAAAACTCCTTTGGTCATCCATGCAGGAATTTTAGTTGGATCAGTAACCATTTCTTGAAGTTCTTTTATCAAGTTTTTTGTGCTAAATTTAAAAAAATATACTTGCTTTTAGGAATTTTATCTATTCCCTGGAAATTTAAAATTAAACTTCTTCTGTGATTACTTGGTTTTGAATCGTTTTTTGAAAATTCTACCATATTTTTCCTCAGAACTGTTTTCTTCCATTTTAGGGGGACTGTCACTTCAATTTTTTGTTTACCTATTTTGTAAAATTTTTTTTGCATCGGTTTTTCGTAGCGTCTTTTATTCCTTTTGAGCCTGTTTTGTATTGTTTGCTTTATTTTATTTTTTTAGTTGATAAATCATTCCTGATATTGTATTGCCTTTTCTAGTTCTTACATTTATCCTCTTGCTAGTTCATCGAGTAATAACTTCTATCTATAAAAAGAACGTGAGACTGCCTTTTTTTTTACTTTGATGTTCAGTTTATTTGTTGCTGCTAAATGTATATTGCTTCAATTTATATGAGTGTCATCTTCTTCATCCAGAATCAATTTGAGTGCTGCATTATAGAGTTTGTAGTTTTGAGGTTATTCTTTTGTTTATATTTTGGGATCCATTGCAATATTCTGTATATTATTATGATTTCATATATATATGTTCGATGAATTTTGAACTGTTTTATTATATAAATAAGATCATACCTTTATTTCTAAATTTTCAGCATTATCTTCACAGTGATTTTGTGTATTTCGGTTTTTTCATTATGACCTGAGGCCTACAAAAATGTTTTCATGTTTTGTAATATCTATTCTTGTTGCAATTCTTTTTTATTTCATTAATTTCAGCCTCTGTCAATCGGTTAGCATGATTTACATTTATTTTTGTCTATGTACTTTATCAAGAATTGTCTTATGTTAAATGATTGATGTTTTTCTGAGGTTTGAGTTTGAATGTAATAACAACCACGAGAAATTTTTTCTTTCTACGGTTATGGATCTGGAGAATTTACAGGAAAATCATTAGGATTATCCTTTTTAAATTTTGAAGATTCATTCTTTGTAGGATATATATTTTTCGAATATATATTATATTATTATTATATGATATATAAATATTTCGGGTACCAACTAAAGATCGAAGATCAGAAATATCATTTTCCATGATCATAAGATCACAGACATTTTATAGATTTTTGTAACTTTCTTGTGATTACATTTTTTTGTATGCTACCAGGAACCTTTAAGAATAGTATTTTCGATTATTGAATTTATTCCATATTTGTTTGTATTTATATATATATATATATTATATATATATATATATATATATATTCTACATTCAACACTATCACTTGATAAGACATCAGAAGTGTTGAAACAAAATTGATCTTATATATGTCATTTTTAAATAATTATATATATGGTTTTTCCCAAAAAATTTCTGTTTGAAGTTGGAACAGAGCTTGGTACTTTTAATTCAGTTTAATTCAAATAATTATATTGAAGTTTTTTTTTGTTTTGAAAACATGATGTATATATATATATATATATATATATCTCCATGGGGAAGGACTTTTTATGTTTAACGTTCTTTTTATAGATACAAGTATTTGGCAATGCTCGTCCTTTGAATATTGTTCGTACATTGGCGGTAAATGTTATTTAATATTTCTTAAATACTTGTATCTATAAAAAAGAACGTTAAACATAAAATCTTTCCGGATTTTGTCCATTTCTTATATATATATATATATATATATATATATATATATATATATATATATATATATATATTATACTTATATTTTGCTACACGATCTATTATTTCAAGAAATTAATTTTCTTATGTTTAACCATTGTCTTTTGTCTGTGGTAGTAATCCAAATTCTTCTTGGACTAGTGGAAAAATCTTCCTTTGCTTAAGGGGTATTAAATTGGGAAGAAATGAGGTCTTTGATCATTTCTTTTTATGTCCTCTGTATCAATTTAAACTTTTTTTCAGTATTTATGTGTGTGTGTGTGTGTTTTCTTTTTCTTTTTTAGTATGTATATATATATATATTATTCTCCATACATATTGTTTTATTACTAGAAAATATATATATATATATATATATATATATATATATATATATATATATATATATATATATTGTCATCCACAGACTGTTTTGCTGTATCACAGCTCATCATTATGGCTAGACGTCTGATTGCTTCAAGCCAGGATCGAAAGCCGACCGATTTGATATCAGTAAGAGATTGACCCCTATCCCATTCTCTCTCTCTCTCTCTCTCTATATATATATATATATATATATATATATATATATATATATCCATACACACTTTGTATGGTGTGTAGCGTTCGTGTGTGTTTGTGTGTGTGCGCGCGCTTGCATATGGTCCGTCTAGTGAGTTTTTTTTCCAGTATTTTATATATTCGCTCTTCATACATATATACATATATATTATATTATCGTAAAGAAATCTATACAGTAACTACCTGTATTTTGTAGGGTGTGTTTGTGTTTGTGTGTGTGTGTAAATGTGTGTGTGTAAATGTGTGTGTAAATGTGAGTGTGTAAATGTGTGTGTAAATGTGTGTGTGTAAGTGTGTTTGTGTGTGTGTGTAAATGTGTGTGTGTGTGTGTGATTCGACTAGTGTGTTTTGCCACTATATGGTGCGTGCTTATGCGTGTGGGGTTAGGATTTGTTTAAGGCTGGCTTAAATTTTTACATAGTTTTTTTTCCAGTATTTGTAGGTAAGAGTGAGTAATTGTTTGATATATTGGCATAGTTTTAAATTTATCTTTGTTGCATTTGTGGATGTGTTGTGACACAGAGTTTCCTGTTGTCTGGTAATTTAATGTAGCTTTTGCAAAAAGGAATCGCTGTTGTTCAGTGCTTGGGAGATACCCATACGAGATATTTCATTTTATGCTCTTGAGTACATAAATCACACACGCCCACCTTTGTCTCTGGTGTTGTTATTTTTCCCCCCTCTTTTGACTGTTACATTGTAAATTATGTTTGTGTTGTTTTTTGATAATGGAGCTTTCATTCTCAGCTTCCACATGCCGCGAGATACTGGAATTCGCCTCAGCATCTTTCTATATTTTATTTTTAAAAGAATTTCAACACTCCATTTCTACAATCAAATAATGTAAAGTTGATAGTAGCAGATTTATATATATATATATATATATATATATATATATATATATATATATATATATATTCTCAAATAGTAAGATGATTCTGATAATGTGATTTATATAGAATTCTTGTATTTTCGACTAGAATTTTCCTTAAAGGTTCCTGTAGATTATTTATTAATAAGTGTTACTTTATGATACTATGGTTAGATAAGTGACATGTAAGGCGTCTATGCAAGGAGGTGGTAGTGTGTCCGATAAAGGTATTTGATTCATACACAGTCTTGTACTGGCCATTGAAATTGATGCACTATAACGGCCATCGCTAGTTTAGATTTAATAGGGTTATTTTGATTAGTGACCACAAAGTTTGCGGCTTTCCATCTCCTGTAGTATATTATAAATTTTACAGGTTTTTCAGGAATTACGGCAGAAATAAGGTGTTTAAAAATGAAGCGCTTGGGACAATAAAACTAGGTTCTCTATATTTCTTAACTCCTACAAAACGGGAAAATGTTAGGATGCTGGATAAACTTAATAAAAATTAATTCAATCTTCCTTGTCGGCTATCTTCAATGAAAAGTTGCTGCCAAAATATACAATATCTATATAATAAATGCTAATATTAGTGTGTCACTATGTCACACTTTTTCAATCAAAGGGACACAACTCTCAATAGCTCATCTTCTTCTTCTATATAATAAATGCCAATGTCAGTGTTAGTGTGACACTATGGCACACTTTTTCAATCAAAGGGTCACAACTCTCAATAGCTCATCTTCTTCTTCTATATAATAAATGCCAATGTCAGTGTACCACTGTGTGGCACATTTTCGACTTTACTCCTAGAGGTCGTAGCCTAACATATCATATCATTTTGGAATCATGCCGGTTCTGGGGGCAAATTCAAAACATACCGGACCGGATCCGGATCCACAATCCTGAAATTTTGGATTCCTAAGTTTTCACGACTGCGTCTTTTTTCGGTGAATTTTTTTTACGTGATTTTTTGCGACACATTTTTTGTATGATAACAATTTTTATAACTTTGAAATAAATTTGGGAATGATTGATATTAATCAAGAAATCCAGCGAAAGTCACGCATAAAATAAAAATAATTGTTTGTACGGAAAGTAAGGACCTACGTCCATCAAATTGTCTTTACATTAAGTGGCGACAGAAGAATGATCGTTGAACTTCTAAAAGATAATATTAAATATGAATGCAATACTTAAAATGCAGCGATCAATTTGGAGTTCTTCTGTAGTTTATTGTTGTCGATCGCATCTACTCCTCCCGACTATTTTAATGAAGGCCCAATCAAGCTTAAATGCCGCCTGATATATATATATATATATATATATATATATATATATATATATATATATATATACAATATGAAATATTAATGTAATACTTAAATACAGCGCTCAATTTTGAGTTCTTTTTTAGTTTCGAGCTGCCTATTGCATCTATTCCTCCCTACCTATTGTGATGAAGGCCCAATCAAGAGCCCTCCGCAAGAGCTAATTTAAATACCGCCCGATAGGGCGATTTGGCAAATATATATATATATATATATATATATATATATATATATATAACCTGAGTTCAAATTCCACTCGAGATTATTACATTCACTTACGTGCTAATACCCTCGCGAAAGATATGAATGCAACTCATGTACTCACCCCCCCAGCTATGGATAAATAGCAGGTCAGACTTGGTTCTATACCAACGCTACGATTTTTAACCTAAACTTAATCTTCAAAAGTGTTTCCTCTAAGAACAGGAAAGATTTAAGAAAAAAATAAAGTTTTGGGGCCATTATTTATTACGTCAAACCATCAACTTTCGAATTGCGCGCAAATCACTGTTCCAAAATTGATTTGCCCTAATGTACACCGAATCGAGAGCTCAAGTGCTTATCAAGGGGGATACTGAATGACGGGTTGCCATGTAATCAGTGCAGCAGACCGTCTCGTTGGGTCAAGCACCATCATGCCTAAACGGAAGTCCGGGCATCGAGACAGGCTCGCTCGATTATGAGGACGATAGGAACTGCTAAAAATGGAGTTACAACAGAGCCGATGGGGTTAACCTATATAAAACGCCAGTCGCTATTTTTGGCGAGTTAAAAACTTGAACTTTCAATGTTGATATTCAAGGCAAGCAGCTTCGGCGCAACACGGTCTTCCTACCACATGTTACTCTTAGTACTGCACCCTGTCTTGTTTCACATATGCACAGAGAAGCTCGTTTTTGTATTTTTTCTTTTCCGAACCGGGTTCCTTTACCGCTAACATTAATCTAACAGCTACAGTCAAGCATACATACGTCTACCTGCCGCCCGTTTAGCGTGAAACCTTTCGGCTACTACCCTAAGCCCTTTATGAGTCAAAGATTGTTGACTGTCGACCTCGCCACGAAGTGTCACAAGGGACATGAGAAGCGACTTCCTTGTCGCTTCCGAATAAAAAGTGAGAAAAGTACATAAGGGCAGTGCATGAAAACACTCCCCCCCACACACACACATACATGCATATACGCACACACAGAGATAGAATAATCAAGAAGGACAATAAACAAGGTAAGCTAAAGTCTGGAGTTGTTACACGTATGCAGTTTCCTCTTTCTGGCGGGCAAAACACTCATTGATTTTAGATAGATAGATAGATAGATAGATAGATAGATAGATAGATAGATATGAACAGACTGAGATAGATAGATATGAACAGACTGAGATAGATAGATAGATAGATAGATAGATAGATAGATAGATAGATAGATCGTTGTTTTCCAAAATTATTAGACTTTATTATGCGATAGATAGACGCAGAAAGTCAGATAGATAGATAGATAGATAGATAGAAACAGACTGGGATAGATAGATAGATAGATAGATATGAACAGACTGGGATAGATAGATAGATAGATAGATAGATAGATAGATAGATAGATAGATAGATAGATAGATATGAACAGACTGGGATAGATAGATAGATAGATAGATAGATAGATAGATAGATAGATAGATAGAAGCAGAAAGACTGATAGATAGATAGATAGATAGATAGATAGATAGATAGATAGATCGTTGTTTTCCAAAATTATTAGACTTTAGTACGCGATAGAAAGACGCAGAAAGTCAGATAGATAGATAGATAGATAGATAGATAGATAGATAGATAAACAGACATAGCTGTGTTTTTCACAAGATTAGATTTTAATATCTTAAAGGTAAATAAATGGAAGCAGAAAAACAGACAGACAGTTGGATAGAAAGAAAGTAAGAAAACGAAAGAAAGAAAGGAAGAAAGAAAGAATTTTTTAGGACTTCATCGGACTAAAGAGATATTTACGTTGATGTCATTACATATGTACATGAAATCTATCTATTTTCCCTCCCATGTCTTTGTTCAACGCGTGGTATGGCTCTCAGAAAATTCGAAACAGTTACACACCTGACAAATGGAATATTTTGAGATTCGAACCCGGTTCTCATGAGAAGCCAGAACCATTGTGAGTCATTTACTGGAAAATGGTTTTTCCTGCTGCCTTCTATATGATTGATATGATTGTGTTGTTTTCTGCGATATCATATAAGCAAAATCCTCGATCGCCACTTAGTATCTTGTCTGGTATTTTTCTTCTGCATTTACTATGTAATCAACCAATCTTTTGCTTCACCTGGTATCCTTTCTTCTCTCTTTTTTTAAGCGCAACCATTATTTCCCCTGATACTACCACAATAACCATTCAATTATCTGCCAAATAACGTCTGGTAGTATTTTTATTTTAGAAATGTTCAGGTTTGCATATTACACTACGGTGTCGTTAACACTATCAATACAGAGATGGATTGATAGATAGACAGCACCGTTTTTCACAAGATTAAATTTGAATGTATGATAGATAGATAGATATAGCACTTGTTTTCACAAGATTAGATATTATTATGATATATATATATATATATATATATATATATATCACAAGATTAAATTTGAATGTATGTGTGTATATTATTATGATATATATATATATATATATATATATATATATGTGTGGGGGGGGAGAGAGAGAGAGAGTTAGATAGTACCGTTTTTCACAAGATTAAATTTGAATGTATGATAGAGTGCCATTTTTCACACGATTAGATTTTATTATATGATAGATAGATTTGCAACGTTTCAGCAAAGTATCCTCGAGCCATCATCAGGTGTTCGATGTTTTCAGCTGATGTGTGATACCTGTCGTTTATTTTGATATCCCTCCCTCTCAATGAGGCCAAGAAAGATAAGGAAAAACAGCGGACGATTTTCTGTAAAACGGATGGCGGGGACGCGGACGGGAGCTTTAGCAAAAGAAGACGAACGGCTGCTAAGAGCCACAGTTGTGGAGGGCCATGATCCCCTATGTCCTGAAGGATGCGGCACGTAGAAGAACATATCAATTCTTGTTCATTTCGGCTGAAACAGTGTTTCACTACCAGATCTAGAGATTGAACTCAGGATCCCTGGAATATAGTAAGACAACTGTATCCACTACACCACGGTCACGAAGGACATCAATGTAGCGTTTTGTTTTTTTTGGGGGGGGTGTTCGTTTTTTTTTTTAGCTTTTTATTGTCAATGTCGGACGTTTTCGATATGTGTTAATGATGATTTTCTGAGGGCAGAACCAAAAAAAAAAAAAACAAATAATAACCATACACACACACACACAGACACACACACATACACGTACACACACACGCACCATACAAAAACGTACAGTGCTGTTCGATAAAAGTGACTCACCTGATTTTTTTTACTAAATGTTCTCTTCTCCAATGAAACGAAAGTTGAGCTAAATTCAAAGGATAAGCGATCTAAAATCCGAAGAAGAAGCTTTGAAAGCTCTTTGAATTTAGCAATAAGTACTGTCAAGCATCCGTTCAGTATAATGTTCTGGGGATACTTTTCTTTTCATGGAACTGGTTTCTTAAAACCTATTGAAAAGACCCTCAGGAGCGAGCAGTACAAGAGAACAATTTAGAGTCTTGTCTGCTCCTTCTGCTGAAAGGTGCAAATCGACCCCCACCAAGCTCATTTTATGCAGGATAATGCTCCCTGTCACAAATCAAAATTGATGAAGGAATACTTTGATGAGAAGCAGGTGAGTGTTATGACATGGCCGCCCCATCTCCTGACCTCAACCCCATAGAAAACTTATGGAGCATTATAAAGTACAGGCTCTCGAGAAAGCAGTTGAACAACAAAGATTTGATTGTGAATTTCATATCCTAATGGAATTCAATGCTTGGAGATGAGATTTGCCAGAACCGAATCAACTCAATGCCAAAAAGGGTTGAAAAGGTTATTCAAAATAAAGGAGGACCCATAGATTATTAAATATTTCGAATTATATTACCTATTATAAATAAATTATACCTCTATTATTCTTTATTTAAAGCTGTTCGGTTATGTTTCTATTGATTACTAGTTGCAGGAAATAAGCGAGTCACTTTTTTTGCATAGTTTTTTCCCTAAATCTCATTTATATCCTAAATTATAATTATCAATAGCATACCTTAGGGTAAGTAAACTTTTTTATTAGTTGGTCAGGAAGGGGTCTTTATATTAGTAAGATTAAAAATTAGTTTGACCCCAAAAACAATAGGCGAAAAAAAAATTAATTAAAAAAAATCAGGTGAGTCACTTTTATCGTAGTTACTGTAGTTATTGTATAGATTTCCTAACAGTAATATAATATATATGCATGGAGAACAAATATATATAAACAAGACAGAAAGTATGGGGCCCCCACTGAGCATCAAACTCACTTTTCTGTGATCTAGCGATACAAGCTTGTTAACCGTTACACCGCGTCGAGGTACGCCAACGATATTTGTTTAAGATGGCGCTTTGCATGGTTTAGGTCAGGGGTCACCAAAGTACGATCCGCGGGCCAGATCCGGGCCCCGATGTCAGTTCATCCGGTGCGCCGCTTCACTGTGCCACAAATGAGCTAAAATATTATTATTTGTATGGAATTATCAATAGATTGTAGTTAAACTTAGTCTGTAGAAAAAAAGTAAAATAAATGTAAGCAAAATGCCAAAATTTGACCAATCTGACTTTTGCATATGACGGTAATAAAAGTTTCAGGAAAATCAGGGAAATATCCGATATCCGAGCGCTTTTTGTGTGAGTGCCTGCAATTAAGTTTCCAAGAAGAGCGATTACGATTCTGCTGCGGCAATGGGGTTTTTACTTGCATTGCCGTGCTTAAACCGCTTTGAAGAATGCCCTGTATAAAAAGGACTGACTTCAGCGAATTATGTCATGTATTTTTCCTGAACTTATAATAAAATCTAAAGTATGTAAAGTCAGAATAGGTAACGAGTCTGACTGGCCACAATCTTGTATTTTTATACAAAATAGATATATCTAGCGAGGTCGACAGATGAACATTTGAAAGCATTTCACTTGGTTGGATGCAGCAATGCCAAAACAAATATTAATTATATCTTAAAAGGTAAACGCTAGTTTCACAAATCACACTAACCTTTTGTGCTACTTAGTTTATAAGATTCGTATATGTGCGCATTTGGTGTGATATAACTGTTTTATTGCTATTGTCGCTTTCTTTTTAGTAAATAAGTATATTTATTGTCTTTATTTTTTGTGCATTCAGTGTATTTTATTGAATAAAATGTTTATCCGGCCCACGCTTGTCCTTCTCTCAGTTATCTAGCCCACTGTGAGAAAAAGGTGTCACCTGGTTTAGATAACGTACTTCTTCGTTTCTTAAACTATCTTATTATTGTATATCTGTATGGTTGGCGGATCGAATATGTTTCAAGTGTTACCCTATTCTGATTGATTTATCTAACATCTCCATATTCATCCTTCATTACCTTTTTATTCTTCGGATAATTTAATGCTGAATCTTCAATTTTATCTCTGGGTCGATATTAGGGCCAACTTTTTCATCAGTTCCAGTGACAGTTCTTACAGAGAATTCCTTCATTGTTTCATTGCTTGAAATCGTGGCGAAAATGTCTAAAAAAACTAAAGTTTCGTACTACGTAACATTCATACAATGTGAAAAATAATCTAAATGATACGATAAAAAGTAACATAAATAGGTAGAAAATAAAAATATTCCCTAGTGGGATCACTTTAAGAATATTACATCGACTATTATTAGGTTTAAACAAACAAAATGGCGTTGTAAAAACCGGATATAGATGTGAATGTTGCGATATGATTGCATTTGACTGATTCCCGAACATATACAGTTCTAGAACTACTGACAGATATAGACGTTATATTCATATCTAAACATATATTTACACCAAAAAAAAAAAAAAAGAAGAAAAAACGTAAAGAAAGAAAGAAAGAAAAATGGGAATTTGGAAAGTAAATTACAAAGAACTAAACACAGAAACAAAAAAAAGGAAGGCGCTATGATGTAAACAAAAGAAAATAAGAGTACACAAAGAAAGAAAGAAAGAAAGAAAGAAAGAAAGAAAGGAAAGCCAAGAAGGAAGAGCGTGAAAGAAGTAAAGAAAGAAAAAAAGAAAGAAAGAAAAGAAAGAAAGAGTATCTGAAAGGAAAGAAAGAAAGAAAGCGTGAAAGAAAGAAAGAAAGAAAAAGAAAGAAAGAAAGAAAGAAAGAGTATCTGAATGGAAGAGCCAAGAAGGAAGAGCGTGAAAGAAAGAAAGAAAGAAAGAAAGAAAGAAAGAAAAAAAGAAAGAATGAAAGAATGGAAGAGCCAAGAAGGAAGAGCGTGAAAGAAAGAAAAAGAAAAAAAAGAAAGAAAAAAAAAAAAAGAAAGAAAAAGAAAGAAAGAAAGAAAGAGTATCTGAATGGAAGAGCCAAGAAGGAAGAGCGTGAAAGAAAGAAAGAAAGAAAGAAAGAAAAAAGAGAAAAGAAAGAAAGAAAGAAAGAGTATCTGAAAGGAAGAGCCAAGAAGGAAGAGCGTGAAAGAAAGAAAGAAAAAAAGAAAGAAAGAAAGAGTATCTGAAAGAAAGAAAAGGAAGAAGGAAGAGCGTGAAAGAAAGAAAGAAAGAAAGAAAGATTATCTGAAAAGGAAGAGCCAAGAAGGAAGAGCGTGAAAGAAAAAGAAAGAAAGAAAGAAAGACAGAAAGAGTAACTGAAAGGAAGAGCCAAGAAGAAGAGCGTGAAAGAAAGAAAGAAAGAAAAAAAAAAGAAAGAAAAAAGAAAGACAGAAAGAGTAAGAAAGGAAGAGCCTGGAAGGAAAGAAAGAAAGAAAGAAAGAGAGAAAGAAAGAAAGAAAGAAAGAGTATCTGAAAGGAAGAGCCAAGAAGGAAGAGCGTGAACGAAAGAAAGAAAGAAAGAAAGAAAGAAAGAAAGAAAGAAAGAGTATCTGAAAGGAAGAGCCAAGAAGGAAGAGCGTGAAAGAAAGAAAGAAAGAAAGAAAGAAAGAGTATCTGAAACGAAGAGCCAAGAAGGAAGAGCGTGAAAGAAAGAAAGAAAGAAAGAAAGAGTATCTGAAAGGAAGAGCCAAGAAGGAAGAGCGTGAAAGAAAGAAAGAAAGAAAGAAAGAAAGAAAGAAAAAAAAAGAAAGAAAGAAAGAAAGAAAGAGTATCTGAATGGAAGAGCCAAGAAGGAAGAGCGTGAAAGAAAGAAAGAAAGAAAGAAAGAAAGAAAGAAAGAAAAAGAGTATCTGAAAGGAAGAGCCAAGAAGGAAGAGCGTGAAAGAAAGAAAGAAAGAAAGAAAGAAAGAATCTGAAAAAGAAGAGCCAAGAAGGAAGAAAGAAAGAAAGAAAGAAAGAAAGAGTATCTGAAAGGAAGAGCCAAGAAGGAAGAGCGTGAAAGAAAGAAAGAAAGAAAGAAAGAAAGAAAGAAAGACAGAAAGAGTAACTGAAAGGAAGAGCCAAGAAGAAAGAGCGTGAAAGAAAGAAAGAAAGAAAGAAAGAAAGAAAGACAGAAAGAGTAATTGAAAGGAAGAGCCTGGAAGGAAGAGCGTGAAAGAAAGAAAGAAAGAAAGAAAGAAAGAAAGAAAGAAAGATTATCTGAAAGGAAGAGCCAAGAAGGAAGAGCGTGAACGAAAGAAAGAAAGAAAAGAAGAAAAAAAGAAAGAAAGTATCTGAAAGGAAGAGCCAAGAAGGAAGAGCGGAAAGAAAGAAAGAAAGAAAGAAAGAAAGAAAGAAAGAAAGAAAGAAAGAAATAAAGAGTATCTGAAAGGAAAGCCAAGAAGGAAAGAAAGAAAGAAAAAGAAAGAAAGAAAGAAAGAAAGAGTATCTGAAAGGAAGAGCCTAGAAGGAAGAGCGTGAAAGAAAGAAAGAAAGAAAGAAAGAAAAGAAAGGAAGAGCCAAGAAGGGAAAGCGTGAAAGAAAGAAAGAAAGAAAGAAAGAAAGAAAGAAAGAAAGAAAGAAAGAAAAGAGTATCTGAAAGGAAGAGCCAAGAAGGAAGAGCGGAAAGAAAGAAAGAAAGAAAGAGAAAAGAAAGAAAGAAAGAAAGAGTATCTGAAAGGAAGAGCCAAGAAGGAAGAAAGAAAAAAAAAAGAAAGAAAGAAAGAAAGAAAGAAAGAAAGAAAGAGTGCCTGAAAGGAAGAGCCAAGAAGGAAGAGTGTGAAAGAAAGAAAGAAAAAAGAAAGAAAGAAAGAAAGAAAGAAAAGAAAGGAAGAGCCTGGAAGGAAGTGAAGTGAAAGAAAGAAAGAAAGAAAGAAAGAAAGAAAGAAAGAAAGAAAGAAAGAAAGAAAGAGTATCTGAAAGGAAGAGCCAAGAAGGAAGAGCGGAAAGAAAGAAAGAAAGAAAGAAAGAAAGGAAGAAAGAAAGAAAGACAGAAAGAAAGAGTATCTGAAAGGAAGAGACAAGAAGGAAGAGCGTGAAAGAAAGAAAGAAAGAAAGAAAGAAAGAAAGAAAGAAAGAAAGAAAAGAAAGAAAGAAAGAAAGAAAGAAAGAAAGAAAGAAAAGAAGAGAAAGAAAGAAAGAAAGAAAGAAAGCCAAGAAGAAAGAAAGAAAGAAAGAAAGAAAGAAAGAAAGAAAGAAAGAAAGAAAGAAAGACAGAAAGAAAGACAGAAAGAGTAACTGAAAAGAAGAGCCTGGAAGGAAGAGCGTGAAAGAAAGAAAGAAAGAAAGAAAGAAAGAAAGAAAGAAAGAGTATCTGAAAGGAAGAGCCAAGAAGGAAGAGCGTGAAAGAAAGAAAGAAAGAAAGAAAGAAAGAAAGAAAAGAAAAAAAGAAAGGAAGAAAGAAGGAAGAAAGAAAGAAATTAAGAAAGAAAGAAAGAGTATTTGAAAGGAAGAGAAGGAAGAAAGAAAGAAAGAAAGAAAGAAAGAAAGAGTGTCTGAAAGGAAGAGCCAAGAAGGAAGAGCGAGAAAGAAAGAAAGAAAGAAAGAAAGAAAGAAAGAAAGAAAGAAAGAAAGAGTATCTGAAAAGAAGAGCCAAGAAGGAAGAGCGTGAAAGAAAGAAAGAAAAAAGAAAGAAAGAAAGAAAGAAAGGAAGAAAGAAGGAAATGAAAGAAAGAAAGAAAGAGAGCCTGAAAGAAAAAAG
>CAHIKZ030001030.1:282500-305000 GCA_903632075.3 Acanthosepion pharaonis
GTCTGACCTGCTATTTACCCATAGCTGAGGGGAGAATAGAAAGATTCATACCTTTCCTAATGGTATTAGCACGTAAGTCAGTTATGTGCCATAAGTGATACACACTTAGGTGATCATGTATCTTTCGATACATGACTGACGAAGCAGATTTTTCTCGCAGTAGATTACCATTTCTTTCTGCGGTAGACCAGTTGCCATTCAAGGCTATAGAAATCGGTCTGTCCTGCTATTTACCCATAGCCGAGGGGGATACCTTTCCCAAGAGTATTAGCATGTAAGTAATGGATTTGACTGGAATTCGAACTCGGCTCTCTGATTCCTAAATCCGAGCCGCTATCCATTACCTCACCGTGAACTGCATGCTTCAAAGTATGCAGGAAGTGTATACCTCTAAGTTCACGCAGTAAGTGTATAACTCTGAGCTTCAAAAGCTACAGAATACGATATAAACATGAAAGCTAAAATGTCGCGCTAACGTCAAAAGCTAGACGGCCGAGTGAATTGCATCGCCAAATTACAAACACGCTAAATGACCACAAAGAAAACTTCAAAACAAACCCCAACTTGCAGACTCAAAAATTCAACTAAAAGAGTACTAGAAAGAATTAATTCAGATTAACGGCAAAGTTAGGAGTAAATTAGTGAAAATTCACAAAAGCAACTATAGACTGTTTCCACAACATGAACAAACAAAATTACGAATTTATACAACTAGGTATGAAAGATTTCTAACCTTCTATAACAGAACCTATACTAGAAACGGTCATCTCCTCAGACCAAGAACAAATAAAAATAAGTACAAACGAAGTAAAAGTCATTAAACACTGCCGAAAATCACTATTATTCGACAACGAGGACGTGCGGCTAATGAGAAAAAGGAACATTTGACGTTACAATGGGAAGTTTTGAGAGTGCATCATCCTGCGAGCTTATACATATATATTTACTACATGCACTAACTAAAATAATCGATAGAAAAATATATATAAGCCTCTAAAGGGACGAATATCTCATAATCCTAAGAAACTCTGAAAGACAAAACCAAAAAAATTTTTAAAAATAAAAACTTTTAAAATATGGGATTCGACATTGACATAAAAATTAACCTAAAAGTAATAAATTGCCTACATATCAATAAAATGTATATACCAACCATACGGAAAATTACCATTCACTTTACATACACTCATCTTTTGACTCCACGCCATCAATTATTAATTAGATCCCACAATCGCAGATTATCTGATAATTATTCCAATGAAACAAACCCTCTTCAACGAAGCCAAGAAAGATTATAAGACAGTCTTAAAAGATAGTGGATTTTCAGCAAAACTTTCACGCATACTACACAGTACAAAAAACAAACTAAAAGAAAAGAAACGTGATATGATCCAACCCATGGTACAACAAAAATATAAAAACAAACGTAGGGAAAATATACGTTAAACTTATACACAAACGCCCCCCACATCAAGCACGCTCGACAAGATATTAAAAAAATCAGTAAAAATATCGACTACAGTTGCACAGAGAACATGACGCAAAAAATAAAAAAATATAAGAAAACAACTAACAAACCACCCGCACAGATCAAAACGGCAGAATAAAAAAAAAGTCCCTTCAACGGCTATTTCATGCAAAACAATGTAATATACCAAGCCACTGTAAAATCATCAGGTAACGAAAAAACTATGCATAAAAGTAACTGAAGGATCCTGGACACAGAGAAACTACACACACACAACATCCTTTAAAAATAGTAAATATGCGAACAGCAGAATGCTTTCTAAACATATATGGAAAATTAAAAACAAAAACCAAATTACATCAAGAATACCATGGAAAAATAAAGAAAACAGCATCAGTCTACAACAATGAAACCAAAAACTGTAAACTCTGGTCTGGAGGACACAATAGCTATATTTACTTTTCCAGACTAATGGACCTTATCTTAAAATGCAGACATAAAAAACAGTTTTTACTGTTACTTAAAATTCGAAAAAGAAATACTGTGTAAAATAAAATAAATCAGTAAAAAAAATTATATAAACAACAAAAAATATAACGAACTACGAATTCACACATAAACATATGTAAATGTAACAATAACAATAATAATCGACAATACATAATAATATTCTAAATAATAAATAATAAGTTAACAAGCAACACTATGAAATAATTACAAATAACTGCATTCAGATCCGTAATTATTTCTACTTAATAGACTCTAGAATAATTTTAATCATAACCATTAACGCCCAGCCAATAACTGTTAGGATAATACAATATACCTTATACACATAATGCACCACTGGCTAGCATATATAAATTGTCGAACCAAAATACAACACATATGGCCTGAAGATTGCGTTCAAGTATGAAACAGACTGTCACCGCTAGGTACTGACCTCAGTGTCCACTTTTATATTTAAATGTACTATATTCCTGGTATTGAGCACTTTAACCCATAAATATAGCATACATCAAAACTATATATATATATATATATATATATATATATATATATATATATATATTCTATCATATACATATACAAATGTATATTTCTTGAATATTACTTGCTTACTTTTGTCTTACCTGACTTTGAATCATGGCACTTTGTGTCTTCCACCTGTTTTGACTGACCAGTCAATCACCTGATGAATATTCACAAACGTTCTCGTTTTAAGCCTTGATAAATCAATGATATACTTGCTCTTGTATAGAAACACGTGCAACTAAACAAATACATTTGCCGTGATAAAGTTCCTCAGAGGACAAAACGATTCGCCTAAGAATAGTTTTTCCTCTTGTATTTTTATTCATATATATATGATCCAATGTGGTATAACCTAGGTGGATAGTTCCTGGCTGATTGAGATTTATTTATTATTTGATATATATATATATATATATATATATATATATATATATATATATATATATACTATACTAATAATCTTATAAATATAAGCAGCTATACTTGTCCGGCAAAACCTTAGGTGTCTACGCTTGTAAATGAACAAACTAATACCCAAAGGAAAAAAAAGGATAAAGAAAGAAAGAACTAATAACATGTACTTCCGGCGAAAATAATTGTCTAGAATCTAAGTTCAGAGGCCACACACACACACACACACACACACACACACACACACACACACACACACACACACACATATATATATATATATATATATATATATATGCTTTGATAAAGTCCCTCAGAAGACAAAACACATCGGCTAGGTAGATACTACCCGGCTCATTGGGACTTATTTATTATATACTAGCAGTAGAGCCCGGCGTTGCCCGGGGATGTAACAGTAAGAGATAGATCAAGTATCGATCATCATATAGACTGAAAAATAAAATTGACAAAGATTATTGTTTAAGGTTGACGGACACGCATGTCGTAATTAGTTTTTTTTTTTGTTTATTTTTTTATTTTATATTTGCTTATTTTTTTTACGAATTGGTCAAACCCAAACCCAAACAAAAAACATTGTTTTCAATCGTTATGAGTCTATCGATTGAATAGAATTTTATTATAAACAATTGTCTTGTAAATGGAATTTTAAAGCATTCTGAATGTAAAAAGAAAGAAAAAAGTGTGAAAGATTTACCTGCCAAAAAAAAAGTCAAGTTTTTTTGAAAAAAATGTAGGAAATCCGATCCCATGTATAAAGGGAACACACACACACAGACAAACAACCTGGGTTTTATAATAAGTATAACTCGATATGAGTTGTCCCCTTTCATTCTCGCGACAGCTATGTTCTTAATCGTGTTTTCAAATTGATTTTGCAAAAAAATTGTATTTTTCCAATTTTTGGCGCTGTCAGAACTGCCGCAAGGTAATTTACGTAGTCCTGTGAAGTTTTGTTGAAATCGGTTGAAAAATTTAGGAAATCCGATCCAATATATAACGTACAGACACACACACAGACACACACAATCTGGGTTTTATAATATATATATATATATATATATATATATATATATATATATATATATATGTGTGTGTGTGTGTGTGTGTGCCTTTGATAAAGTCCCTCAGAGGACAAAACGCATCGGCTAAGAATAGTTTTTCCTCTTGTTTTTTCATTAATTTGTTCCTTCACAGATACACACTAATTACCACGCACACATACACGCATATAATATATATATATATGTGTGTGTGTGTGTGTGTGTGTGTGTGATTCTGTCGCTCAGAAAAACAAATATTTTATTAAAGTAAAAAATGCATCTGTATATAAGGGGAAAAATTTTATATGATATCTTTTTTTATCGCTTGATTAACTAATGTCAATAAACGGTTTATGTCTCTTTGCCTTTTTCGAGGCAGGAAACAGACTAATGAACCTATTGTGGACGCCGAAGGGCAAAATAGTTACGTATTTTTCTTGTGTTAATTGTTGATAACTCAAATTCCCCAAACAAAAATCTATAATTTCTCTGATGTCATTAAGAAAACGGAGTTATCATTTGAAACAGAGTTCGCATGGCGCGTGAATTCACGGGAGACCAAAGCCAGTAATGGTTATCAGACGACAATCACGTCTTTGTCTGTCAGAAACTTTATTCTGAAGTCGCTCAAGTCACTGAAAACGAAAAAAAAAAAACATTCTTTTATAAGTAAAGCAGATAGACATATTTGTCGAAAATAAATACCGAACACTAAAAATTATCAACTCATATTTTGTAGTCTGTCTGTATTTCTGAGATGAGGTATTATGTACAGTATTTGCATTAGTCAGACTATTGTCCTCATCTTTGTCGCCATATTTGTCACAACGTTTCCTCAAGGACACATGGCACAGTGGATAAAGGCGTTGGTTAGATCCAGTGACAGACCCAAAGAGTGTGAGTTCAATACCCGGTTAAGGCAGTGGAGAACTTTCAGAGGGAAAATTAGCAGGAGATAACTGATAACTAACATCCATCAAACATGGCACGTGGAACTAGAACAGTCTACCCCAGTGATCGAAATAAAGGGTTCAGTTCGAAATTCCAACCACCTGAAGAAGGCCGGAGCGTACAACGGCCGAAACGTTGTGACAAATATGGCGACAAAGATGAGGACAATAGTCCGACTAATATAAATACTGTTCATATTTTGTAATAGAATAGCAAATATTGATTATATATCTAATAGGGGTGCTATTATATATATATAACAGAATATTCCCATACATTCTCCCATTATAGGTAGTATCATATCTGTGGTATACAAACAGCAGCTTAATACACGGACAGAACAGAATAGCTGAAAGAAAGAAATAGCAAACATGCATGGTTCTCAAAAAGATTCTTTATTCCGATATATTCATTCTCCTTTTACGTGCAGTTTCCCTTCAGGAAGTAGGCGATCATGGTCCTCCACATCTTCCTGTCCCTTGTAACTCTCAAGAAGTCTTTTTCTTATTTCTTCCAAAACCTGTTTCTTCCATCCATTTGCCGGAGCCCTTCAAGTATGTTACACGCTGCTTTCCTCTCTCCTTCTTTCCCTCAATTTGTCCTGTGTGTATCAGATTTTCCAAGCCCTCCTTCCCCATTAGGAACCCCATATATTTTAATTCCCGCCTCCAGATGTTAAGTATAAGTTTCCTTTTTTTGTTTCCATTTTCTACAAAACCCCTCTGTTGCTCACATGTTCTGTCTATGGTATCCTCAGTATGATTCTGTAGAACCACATTTCTGTTGTTTCAAGTCTCTTCTTCATCTTTGAGGAGATGGTCTAGTATGCTCTGCCGGACAGGAGGACAGATATCACGTAACAAATTCAGTACTCGTTTCTTTGTTTCCAACGAAATTTTTCTATCTCTTAATACTCTGCTTAGCTTTTGGAAGGCATCTTTGGCTATCCTAATACGTCTTCGGATCTCAGTGTCGGACATTCCGTCCTCTGATAGAACACTTCCAAGATATTTAAATTTTTGTACCTGCTTGATTGTATCCTTATTTTGTCCGAGACAGAGAAACAACACCTTAGTTGTAATATTTCTCAACCGGGGAAAAAGGCAGGTCGGTGGTGTCTTTTATTCTTCTGGTGAGACTATATGGTGTCTTCTGCTCGCCCTACCGCTTTAGGCTTGTGACGTCCGTCTTCTTTGTGGGCTACACAACAACTAGCGTAGGCCGACACGTCTTGTCTCTAGGCGGGATAAAAAGCAACTGGAATTCGATACTATATACTATAACATGGTCCTCGTGTCTTAGTCTAAACCAAAAACGTGATAATCGCCCCTTGCATTCCTACACATCGTTTCATTTGAACAAGTTTCTTTTTTCGTTTATTGTACCTTTCGGTGTCATTTGTGTGACAATTCCTGTGTTTTTTACTATTGTGGGGATTCCCCTGTCCACTTGTCTGCCAATAAACTAAGGCTAACGATCGTTCTCGTTGCTAAAGTAGCATATAGGAGAAATGCTCAAAAGCATCATTATCTTTTTCTTTCCCACAAAATGTCTCAGGGAAAAGATCTATCGCACCCCCTTCTGGGGGCCGTTTGGTCCCTAATTCACCTCATTCTACATGGAACGAACCGCTCACTTATGCTCCTGTTTTAAACAGATGTGAATACATATAGGCATATATAATGATTCTACGAAAACCACTGAACTCTCTGTCTGGATTTCTGGGATACTGTGTTATCATTATTAATGAACTCTTCTTAAGTATTTGTTGGTTGGTTGATTTTGTTTAGCGGCATATCAAGCTCTGTGAGGTATTTAATGCCGAAATCTAAATATTTTGTACGTAATTTTATGCTTTCAGTGTATCTAACACTTTCGCCCCGGTCCCTCAACCTCTGGCGTCTTACTCTCGGGGTTGAGGTGTCTACTCGGTCCTAACCGAACTTAAAGGAGTGGTCATAGGTCCCCTGAGCATCCGTAGGTTATTCGACCTGTCCGCTGGTTTAATCCTGCTTCCTGCCCACGTTGTGATTTGTTTGATCCTGAAAGCAGAAGTGATGTCTGTCCATTCATGGTCGACTGAAGATGTAGACACGGCTGGGGAGTCTGCGCTAAGAAATTTAGAATGCAGCGAAAAAAAAAAAACAGTTAATATCTGCAGAAAGCCGGACAAACATCGATTCAATGGTTGAATTGGTAATGTCTTTTATATAGCAGAAAAGAATAGTAGAGAAGAGAAATGGGTTACAGAAAAAAAAGTAAAAAAAAAAACTCATAAACTGGATTTTAGACAGAGACTATCTTGTTGTTAAATCGTCTCAGAACGATATATGACTCTTGCGATGGAGAGATAAAGATTTCTGTGCGGGGTTTAAAGTTATAGTGGCGTTCCTCCTCCCAACGCTCGCCAGGGCATTTTTTTCTTCAAGAATTTTTCAGCATATTATACGCGTTTATATAGATAAACCCGGTTGGTTACGACTGACATTTAACGTTAGATTATATTCGATTCAACATGAAAAGACGATGGACATAAGTCTTTTCATGTTGAATTAAATATAGTCTAATGTTAATTATGTTTTATGAATATGTCCTGAAGATGGTCTACTAGACCGAAAACGTCCGACGTTGACATTATATTAACATTAAAACAGCATAATTGCAATTAGGATTTTGTTTGTTTTTTCCATATTTTTTTCTTTGGATCTCTATCCATATATTTGTTATATATATATATATATATATATATATATATATATATATATATATATATATATATATATATATATATTTAAATTTCGGTTTTCCTTTATTTAATATGAAAATTATAAATACATACTTTTAAACTTTTTGAGTAAAAAACTAATTAAAACGAGTGCAAAAATGTATTAATCAAATATACGATAGTACATTACGGCACTGGTTTTTTTCAATATTTTGGATAATTTTTCAAATTTTGATTTATTTTATTTTGATTTATTGGTATCATTAGGATTGAAATCGTTTCATAAAATTAGATTCAAGTTTATGGCGATTGGTTAATATTGACTTAAGTTTGGTTACTTCTACGCCACCTCACTCCTGGATCAGAGCCTACATTGACATGGCTGATCATGTGTGAAGGGAAAAGAATAACCCTCATAACATGTAGAAGGACGTCAAGAACAGCACTGGCGGATAAAACGACAGAAAAAAACAACAACAGACCCAGCATAGAAGTAGATACTTTCTTGGTGTCTCTGATTGAAGAAGAATCAAAATTCAAAATTTCCCCGACCTGAAGCAAAACATTCGTAAGGTTAGACCGCTTACAAATATTAAATTTCAGGATCAAATATTAAATAGTGAAAGTGACATGTTACAAAAGATATTAAAGCATTCGGTAAATTATATCTGGTTCCCTCTTTTTCTTGTTGAGAGTTCAATCCCAACTTCTGCAGGTTAATTAAATCTATAAAATATATTTTAATTATAAGATTGTTTTTTTTTGTTTTTTTGTTTTTTAGATAATAATGATTTACTGATACAAGTCATACTAATTAGACTATAGCTGGCGGGGTAGTGATGGGCACTGCCGGGATTTTTCCAAAGGCCTTAAACTTGCATGCTGGACGATTATTTTGAACCTGACTGGAATTGGAACTTTTAAACATTTCGATTTCTTGGTATTGCCTGTTAATGCATTGCAAATTACACATGCAGGTTACAACACGAGCGAGTCAAACATTTTTATACTTACAAGGCACGATATTTATTTATATATATATATAGATATATATATATATATATATATATATATATATATATATGTGCAGTATTGTGATTAAAGAGAGAGAAAGTCTCATTCTATGACTGAGGGCTGAAATGATAAATGGTTCGAATGTAAGTCTTAAGAAACAGTTTCTTCTCTCCACTATTCATTTTGAACTCTCTTCCGGCTTTTTTTTTTTCAACTTTGACCTTAAAAATATCGTCTGTCTAAATTCTTTTTTCTTTTATTGTTTTCTTTCTATAATAATGTTTTCTTTTTTTATATACTATCACGCTCAGTAACTTCTTGGCTTTATTGTCTTGCTTTGGTTGAGATCATTAAAAAAAAATGTATTTGGTATTCCAATTCAGTTCTACTGGAAAACGGGGAAATCATTTCGCGCTAATCTTGTGATGGGTTTCTCTCGACTTTAGCAACATTCGTTGCAGGTTTCGGAAGACCAAGATTCTTTCCGTGTGAAAAAAAAAATTTCGAATTTCGTTTTTTCTCGATAGCTAATGGTATATTTCTAGATTGGGTTGAGTTGGGTTTCGTTAGGTTGGTGATGTTGGAATTTTTGGGGTAGCCTGGTACTAGTTAGCAAGACAAAATGAGCTGACTCATTTTATAGTCTACCAAAAAATGAGTTAACCAATCAGCCAAACTTTAGTTATGGTTAAAAGGCGAGTCTGTTATTAAACTCTGTTTCTTTAGTTTTTATCCTAAAGATATAGCTTCAATGTTTCAATATTATGAAGATTCTAATGATGATTCGCTTGACTAATTTTCACATTTTAAGGCTAGAAAACCACTCAAGGTATTGAGCTATAGTCGAAATGGTAATGCCGAATAAGATGTCTGATATGAATACAATAGAATAAGTGGAAATTATGACGATAATATTTAGGAAACAATTCAATATTTTTCCATCAAGAAGTAAACCCAGTGGTAGGGAAAGTAATCTATAAGGGGATCAGTTCCACAAATGGCAGTTCTTGGATGAAAAAAAACGCAGACTGAGTGAAACATTCCTTCTTAAGATTTTAAAAAGGAAGAATAAAAGATTTAATTTGTGTTCTGTTAAAATAGCAAAACGTTGAATGTCTAAAACTGATAGATTCCAGAGTCGAGACGCTAAATATAACTTTAGTCAGTTAAGTAACAAATTTTATTTGTAAAGGGTGTTTCATTAAGACGGATTGTATATAAGGGTGTTTCATTAAGACGGATCAAACTCAGCAGTAAATAAATTAGAGTTATTGGTAGAAATTTATTTATTTCTCTATTGGATCATGCTTTTTTAAGTCATGGCAATTATGTGTAAAAAAAAGTAATACTGCTTATCAGCCAAATGTAAAAAAGAAAAAGAAAAATCATTAGAATGCAAATTTAATTCACTTATTTGAAATCGGTCCAATTATTGGAAAAATGATTTATTATGGAATCCTCCCTTCATATATCTGTCTATATATATATCTCTATATATATATATATATATATATATATATATATATATATACCGTATATATATATATATATATATATATATATATATATATATATATATATGAATCATTTTGAAGCATTACACTTTCCGTATAGTTCTACTGTTTAACGCTTTCCGTAAATTCCTATTATTGATTTTTCTAGCCTTACGTTATCTGTATAAGGAAAAGCAGTGCCTTTTCAGTATGGCGTTCTATCAGAGCATTTTCAATATAATTCTAGCGTTATATTTCCATATAATTCTTGCTGTGTGTTATCCGTATAACTGTTTATATATATATATATATATAATATATTCTTTTCTTCTTCTTCTTCTTCTTCTTCTTCTTCTTCTTCTTCGTCTTCTTCTTCTTCTTCTTATTAAATATAACAAAAATTTTTATCAGCAGGGCTTTTCGTTTTCAATAAGGTTCTTGAATTTAAATAAGGGCTCAACGTTTCATTAAATTCTAGGGATCTGGAATTTAAATAATTCTAGCATTGCGTTTTCAGTGTAGTTCTTATTGCATTGCTTTCCCGAAACAAGACGAAAGAACACGAAAGCAAGAAATCTGTATAGAAAAAGCAATTATAATAATAAAAAAAAAATAGTTTCAATTTACGATTTTCATTAACTTACCTAAAGCAGATTAGCTTGTTTGATTTTGTCTTTGTATTTCTAAGATTTCTCTGGTCGGGCATCTTTTTCTTCGTCGTTCTTTTAGTGTCGAGGAAAAGAAGACAACAAAAGAGACAAACAAAACAAGAATCAAAATAAAATTCAGAGAAAAGGCTTGCATATTTTGACAGAGGTGGAAATGAGCGAGTTATCCATCGATTCATTCTAATCACTGATGATTGATGAGCTTCTTAATCCGTCAGAACATTTCATCCGAAAATAACTTCTTTTTTATCAGTATCTTCCGTCTGCTCTTTGCAGTAAGTAAACCTTCTTTCGCCTCAGTAACTGTATTCGGCAGTCGCTTGCCTATTCCAAAACTATCTTCCTAGCCAGCTGAAGTATGTTTCCCAGGTTGTGCTCGAGTCTTGATAAATCAACAAGACTTCGAGTACTGATTTCCAAAGCAGGCACGACTTTGCTTCTGGTAATACTGGCTCAACAGTATCATCACGATTTCATCTCGCTCCCTCCAGTGCTGTATTAAGCCAATGCTTGTTTGCTTGATGGCACAAGTAATTGCATGTTTCAAACCGGTACCAGTGGTCGGTTTTCGAACTCAGATAAAATTCCAAACATTAACACCAATATGGCCGAGGCGTCGTTTTCGACACCTTCAAATTTTCAACAAATTACGATAGAATAACTAGTTTTGGTTCGATGCTGAGGCTTATGGACAATTATTGAATTTTAGCAAAGATCCTTAACAGACTTAATTCTTTAAAAAATATTCAGTGGAATAGCTGATATTTGAGGTTTTACCTTGAATGGCTGAGGTGTCATTTTTGACACCTAGGCTATTTATAAAGGTAAATGTATTGAAAAAAAATTTCTTTATAATAATACTTGTGTTTATGTCCCTATCTATCTATTTATCTATCTATCTACACACATAATAATTTATATATATATATATATATATATATATATATATATATATATATAAAAATCAACTTTCTTTCAGTAGGAAAATACTAATATTTGTGAATTTATTTTCAGACTTGTTATTCCTGACTTGAATATTGAATATATTAAAGATGGCTGCTTCACGGCGTAATGTAAATAAAGATGTCAAATGTGCTGGCCATCCCAGTGTTAACAAGCACTCTTTATTTCTACATCTTTTAGATTTATTTATATTTGTAGTTAGTTTACATTTTTTTAATCATTTCACCCCAAGCATGGTGATAATGCCACTAGGACGCAGCGGTGGGTTCCTGGAAATGAAAGAGAATGAGAAGACTTTAGTGAGGAGAAAGGACAATAAAAACACTGAGTATAGCGATTAGCGTTTGACTTTTTCAATCTTCAGGGAAACCTATGCCCACTCGTCGGCTTCGCATTCCGATACGTGCGGTCTATCGTCTCTGAGGAATCTGTGTGCGTAAAGCGCGTTGATTCTTTTAAAAATTATTGCCAATCTCTGTCGGCTTTGCAATGTTTTGGATCTTATATCCAAAACCTAGTCAAAGGCAATCAGTCAGAATTCAACGTCAAGATATTCCGATCAAACGCTGGCCATCTTGGTCCAATCCCCGCATTCTGTAACTAATGGTACGAGTTGTATAAACAGTTCTTGTAGATATAAGCCCAATAGAAGACTGAAAAAAAAAAACACGCCGGAGATAAGGACGTGGAAGGGGAATATACGAAAGAGTTGTTTGCGGAAATACGACACGTATCGATGTTTGGGACAATTGTCGATTTCACTTGTTGTGTCGATGGAACTGTTTACAACGAATGATTTCAAGTAGGTATTGATCGCTCTTTCTCTCTTATATATATATATTTAATTTTTAAGCTCACGAGAAGAAAACAAAAAACAGTACGTTTCACAAAGGAACAAGAAAATAAAAGATTAAATAAGGTGGAAATAAGAGCAAAAGAAGATGAGACGTCTTTTGAAAGGGAAAAGAAAGAAAATACACGAGAAGAAGAATGAGAAAAATTAGAAGGAAAAGAAACGGCAGAATAAAGAACGTAAAAACGAAGAAAAAATGTTAAGAAATAAACAAATGAAATACAAAAGTAACATTAGAAGGAAAAGAAAAACAGTATGAGAAGAAGAAACAAGCAGTAGAAGAAGAGAAAGAAGAAAAAGAAACGACGGAGAGCATAGAAGAAGAAGAAGAAGAAGAAGAAGAAGAAGAAGAAGAAGAAGAAGAAGGTAGACCGAGAAGAAAAACACAAATAACAATATATTACGACTACTGTTATTAAGAAGATAAAGATTATGATTATGATGAAAACGAAGACAAACAAGTAATGACAAAATAGAATAGAAACACGAACAAAAAAATTGTACTACTATTACTACTACTACTAATAATAATAATAATATGGCGGTGGCGTTAGTGGTAGTGGTGATGAGGAGAAAAAGGCGGAAATTTGAAAGAGGATAAAAAATGGAAACAACATATTACTGCTACCAATAATTATAATAATAATAGTAGTAACAACAATAATAATAATAATAATAATAAGAAGAAGAAGAAGAAGAAGAAGAACAAGAACAAGAACAAGAACAAGAATAAGAAGAAAAAGAAGGAAGAACAGCAGCAACAACAACAACAGCAAATTAGTACTAGTTCCAAAACGAAGAAACAAGAAGGATACTAAAAACTAAAGCAAAGAATAAACAAGAAAAAGAAAGAATTAAGGAAAGAAGAAGAAAAAACAACAACCACAAGAAAAGACAGAAAGAAGAAGACATAATAAGAAAAACTACCAATAATAATAGTAATGGCAAGAAGAATGAAATGAGTGAATAAGGAAAATGAAGAAGATGAGGATAAAGAAGAAAGAAAAAAGGATAATAATAATAATAATAAAATCAAAAAATAACCAACAAACAAGATAATGATAAATATCAAGACAAAAGAAAAACAAGGAAAAAAGAAAATGAAGAAGATGAAGAAATAAAGATAGGGAAAAAAATGGGAAAATCACAGAGAAGAAGACAGAGGAGAAAAAACAACGAGAAAAAAGAAAACAAAAAAGAAAGAAAAAAGTCAGAATAAAAAACAAAAAGAAGAGTCAGAGAGAAAAACAAAAGAAAAAGAAGAAGGAAAAGTCAGAGGGAAAAACAAAAAGAAAAGAAGAAGAGAAGAAAGAAGTCAAAGAAAAACAAGAAGAAAAGAAGAAAAACAAAAAAAGAAGAAGAAGGAAAAAACAAGAAGTCAGAGAAGGAGAGAAAAGTCAAAAGAAAACAACAAAGTATAGAAGAGTCAGAGGAGAAAAAAACAAAAGGGAAAAGTCAGAGGAGAAAAACAAGAAGGAGAAGAAAGAAGAAGTCAGACAACGAGGAAGTCAGAGGAGAAAAAACAAAAAGAGAAGAAGAAAATAAGAAGAAGAAGAAAAAAAACAAAAAAAAGAAGAAAAGTCAGAGGAGAAAAAACAAAAGAAGAAGAAGTCAGAGGAGGAAAAACAACAAAAGAAAACAAGAAGTCAGAAGAAAAAACAAAAAAGTCAGAGGAAAAAAACAACAAAAAGAAGAAGAAGTCAGAGGAGAAAAACAGAGGAGAAAAAAAAACAAAAAAGAAGAAGAAGAAGAAGAAAAAAAAGAAGAAAAAGAAGAAGAAGAAGTCAAGGAAAAAAAACAAGAAAAAGAACAAAAGAAGAAGTCAGAGGAGAAAACAACAAAAAAAAGAAGAAGAAAAAAAACAAGAAAAAAAGAAGAAGAAGTCAGAGGAGAAAACAACAAAAAAGAGAAGAAGAAGAAGAAGAAAAAGAAGAAGAAGAAGAAAAAACGAAAAAGAAGAAGAAAAAAGAAGAAAAGAAGAAGTCAAGGAAAAAACAACAAAGAAGAAGAAAGAAGAAGAAAAGTCAGAAGAAGAAGAAGCGTGTTTGAACAAGAAGAAGAAAAGAAAAAAGGAGGAGAAAAACATCAAGTTAAAGAAGAAGAAGTCAGAGAGGAAAAAAACAAAAGAAGAATTCAGAGAACAAAAAACAACAAGAAGAAACCTAAGAAGAAGTAATTAGGAAGAAAAAACAACAAAAAAAGAAGAAGAAATTTTTCTTCTTAAAAAGAAGAAAAGATCTCAGAGGAGATGAAAAACAAGAAAAAAAAAAGAGGAGAAAAAAGAAGAATAAGAAGAAGCTTATTTGTTTTATTCAGAGGAGAAAACAACAAGAAAAGAAGAAGAAAAGAGAAGAAAGGCACAGGAAAAAACAAAATTAAGAAAGAAGAAGAAGGAGGAGAAAAACAACAAAAAAAAAGAAGAAGAAGAAGAAGAAGTTTCAGAGGAGAAAAATAACAAAAGAAGAAGAAAGAAGAAAAGAAGAAGAAAGAAGAAGAAGAAGAAGAAGTCAGAGGAGAAAAACAAGAAAAGAAGAAAAAGAAGAAAAACAAGAAGGAGAAAAGTCAGAGGAGAAAAACAACAAAAAAGAAGAACGGTGTCAGAGAGGAGAAAAAACAAGAAGAAGAACAAGAAGAAGAAGTCAGAGGAGAAAAAACAACAAAAAGAAAAGAAATGGTTCTTCTGAGGAGAAAATCAAGAAAAGAAGAAGAAAAGAAGAAGAAGAAGAAGAGAAGAAGAACAAATAGAAGCTGTTAAACTTTTTTGACTAAGAAGATGAAGGAGAAAAAAGAAGAAGAAGAAGAAAGAGAAACAACAAAAAGAAGAAATCAAGGAGAAAAATTTCAAGAAGAAGAAGAACTCCTCAGGAGAAAAACAACAAAAAGAAGAAGAAGAAGAATTCAAATATCAAAAAAAAAATAAAAAGAAGATAGTCAGATATAAAAAAACAAAAATAAGAAAGAAGAAATATAAGAAGAAGAAGAAAACAACAAAAGAAATAAAGAAGAAGAACAAAAAGAAGAAGAAGTCAGACAGAAAAAATTATAAAAAGAAAAGAAGAAGAAGAAGTCAGAGGAGAAAAAAAACAAAAAAAGAAGAAGAAGAAGAAGAAGTCAGAGGAGAAAAACAACAAAAAGAAGAAGAAGTCAGAGGAGAAAAACAACAAAAACAAGAAGAAGAAGAAGAAGAAGAAGAAGTCAGAGGAGAAAAACAACAAAAAGAAGAAGAAGTCAGAGGAGAAAAACAAGAAGAAGAAGAAGAAGAAGAATCTATCTATCTAGAAAAACAACAAATAGAAGAATATAGAAGAAGAAGAAGAAAGAAAGATTTTAAATCAACAAAAAGATTAAATATGGTTTTGTCGAGAAGAAGAAAGAATTGATTTTCAGAGGAGAAAAACAAAAAGAAGAAGAAGAAGAAGAAGAAAATCAGAGGAGAAAAACAACAAAGAAGAAGAACGAAGAAATCAAGAAGAAAAATTGGCGGCAATGTGAAGAAGAAGTCAGAGGAAAAAAACAAAAAAGAAGAAGAAGCAGAAGAAAAAGAAGAAGAAGAGGAGAAAAAAACAAAAAACAAAAAAAAGAAGAAGAAGTCAGAGGAAAAAAACAAAAGAAGAAGAAGAAGAAGATACCTGAAGAAGAAAGAAATCAAGAGGAAAAAAAAAAAAAAAGAAGAAGAAGAAGAAAAAAGAAGAAGAAGAAGAAAAAAGAAGAAGAAGTCAGAGGAGAAAACAACAAAAAGAAGAAGAAGAAAGAAAAAACAAGAAGAAGAAAGAAGAAGAAAAAGCAGAGGAAAATTTTCAAAAAGAAGAAGAAGAATTCAAAAGGAAGAAGAAAACTCAAAAGAAGAAGAAGTCAGAGGTTTACTAAAAAACAAGAAATTTAATAATATGATCGACAAAGAAAAAACAAGAATAAGAAGAAGATTTAAAGTCAAAGGAAAAAACAACAAAAAGAAGAAGAAGTCAGAGGAGAAAAACAAGAAGAAGATCAACAAGAAGAAGAATTTAAAGGAAAAAAAACAAGAAAAGAAGAAAAGAAGAAGAAGTCAAGAAAAAACAAAAGAAGGAAGAAAAAAAAGAAGAAGAATTTAGAGGAGAAAACTAAAAAGAAGAAGAAGAGAGAAGAAAGAAGAAGAGTTTAGAGGAAAAAGATAAAAAGAAAAACAAAAAAAGAAGAAGAAGTCAGAGGAGAAAAAAGAAGAAGAAGAAGAAGAAACAAGAAAAACAACAAAAAAAGAAGAAGAAGAAGAAGAAGAAGAAGTCAGAGAGAAAAAAACAAAAAAAAAAGAAGTCAAAGAAAACAAGAAGAAGAAGAAGAAGAACTCAGACATTGAAAACAACAAAAAAGAAAAGAAGAAAAAGAAGAAGTTTCAGAGGAGAAAACAACAAAAGAAGAAGAAAAAGAACAAAAAGAAGAAGAAGAAGAAGAAAAGAAAAAAGAAGAAGATTTCAGAGGAGTTTAAGAACAAAAAGAAGAAGAAGTCAGAGGAGAAAAACAACAAAAAGAAGAAGAAAGAAGAAGAAGAAAAAAAAAGAAGAAGATGAAAGAAGAAGAAAAAAGAGGAGAAAAACAAAAACAAGAAGAAGAAGAAGAAGAAGAAGAAAAAAAACTCAAAAAAGAAGAAAAAGAAAGAAGAAGAAGAAAAAGGAGGAAATTTTTCAAAAAAAAGAAGAAAAAGAAGAAAAGAAGAAGAAGAAGTCAGAGGGAGAAAAATGAAAAAAGAAGAAGAAGTCAGAGGAAAAACAAGAAGAAGAAGAAGAAGAAGGGGAGGAAAAACAAAAAAGAAGAAGAAGAACTGCTAAGAAGTCTAGGAAAAAAAGAGAAATAAAGAGCAAAAAAGTCAGAGGAGAAAAACAAGAAAAGAAGAAGACTAAAGAAGAAGTCAGAGAAAGAAAACAACAAAAAAAAGAAGTGCAAAGAGATGGAAAGAAGAAGAAAGAAGAAGAAGAAGTCAGAGGGAGGAAAAACAACAAAAAGAAGAAGAAGAAAGCTGAAGAAGAAGATGGTCAGAGGAAAAAACAACAAGGCGTGGAAAGAAGAATATGGAGAAAAAGAAGAAGAAAAAAAGAAGAAGAAGGGAAGAAGTTGAATTATAGAGAAAAAAACACCATTGGAAAATTCGTAAAGAAGAAGAAGAAGAATATGAAAGGCCAGAAAAAAAACAACAAAAGACCAAGCAAAGAAAGAGGAGAAAAAACAACAAAAGAAGAAGAAGTCAGAGCCAGAGAAAAACAAAAAAAACAAGAAAGTTGCAATCAGAGGAGGAAAAAAAAAAAAAAAAGAAGAAGAAGAAGAAAAAGAAGAAGAAGTAAGAAGAAGAAAGAAGAAACAAATGCAAAAGATTAAAATACCTTAAATCAAAAAACCCCTTTATCACCACAACATAAAAAGAGGAAATATTTTCCGAGAAAGTCGCGATCACATCTTGTCAGTCTCGGAACGTGATAATGTTGGGAAGCCTTACGGTAACGTATGCTATTTTTGTACACAATCTACATAGGAAATAAAAGAGAATTAAAAAAATATATATATTCACTTCCATTTCAGTCGAAAGCGGCTATCGTTATTGGATGCATTAAATATACAAAAGCGTGTTGGTCGGCGCTACTAAAACTAACCACTGCTACTCAAATTGCAATACGCGACTGCTATCGAAAGAGAAACATGGGTCTAAATACGAGATCTCTTTTTGTTTCTTTTAGGATTTAAAAAAAAAACGTAAATGCAGAACATTCTGAGGTTACTAGAATTGCTTTGAAAGACCTTTCCCCCCTTCTGGAAAATGATCAACAATCTTTAGCTCACTGGGTCAAGAAACGGCACGAACCCTAAACTGCTCTCTTTAAATCGTCATAACGTTTCTTTTTTGGCTTCCGTCAGCATAACAGTGAATTCTAAGCGCTGCTTAAAAATACACCAAGGCCGAAGGTATGGATCCCCAGTTTAATCAGACTCACTACTTGTTCGTTTAATATGTTCTATCTTGGGACAACTCGTCTAACCATTACACCAGGACGAGACAATAGCCAAGATATAGTGATTTCTCAAGCGTAGCATTTATAGATGAGGCAGAAAGAATGGGGCACCGGTGAGGATCGAACTCACTACTCAGTCGTCATTGTATGGACAATATTAACCATTACACCGCGCGGGGGGCCTCCGTCATCACCAAGTCGATGCTAACCTAAAGACAATAACTCATTGCTCATTTCTAAGCCAGTTTTCATTTACGATGAGAATACATTTAATTTGGGTGCCTAAAATTATTCTAATGGTTAAAATGGTCTGGATAAAACGTTACTAAATAGTGAGTTCGAATCACTGGGTTTCTATTTTTTTGGCTAGATACATCTAAGCCTTGACTAGAAAATCAATAGAATAAAAACGATTATATCGAATGAATTGTTCGTTTGACGCTAGAAGAGACGGTGTTCTTTAAAAGACATTATTTTTCTCGCTAGAATCTATCTTAAACATAATTCACCGTTCGACCACTCAATCTGCAGAAGTTTTCTGCTAGGACAGTTTTGCGATGGATAACTTGTCGTCCAAGGATAAAAAAAAGGAAAATAACAGTTGAATCTCAGACTTGATACATTTACCAAATTACAAAACTATCAGAAAATACTCGTCCCGTAAATTTGCTCCCACAAATAAGCAACTCTTCAACCACGGCCTCAAAATGACTTTACCATTGTGAATACAAAGGAACTTTCTGGTTTCTCCTTATTTAAGTTTTATAGGAATCCTTCTACTCCCTTTTTCGTTGAATGTTAAAATTTGGAGTGTCGGGATTCGATACATTAACAAAATATCGTTACAGAGTCGCTCGTTATTTGACCGCCTAGAATAATCACACGATTTTCATTGAAGGAATAAAATTCAGTAGAAAAGACAACATAGTTTCAACAAATAAACATTAATTTAATATAACGACAAGAATTCAAGCACTTGATGATAGATTGGAAAATAATATCTTTTTGTTTGGGTTGATAAAGTTCTGAAATAAAATATAAATTCTCTTTGTGTACGTATGTGAGAAACAATAAAATGATGTGATATGTGTGTGTGTACGTGATTCATAGTAAAAACGGATACGAGAGATAGGAATTTTTTCTTACTGTTAGCGGTGTTGTCTGAAGTTTATCAGCGCTGTCGTTTTTAGCATGAGGTCATGAAGATTATAAGCGAGAGTTGCGTGGAGTTTGGTGACAGTTGTGTGTATCCCTGTTTGGGAACGGATTTCGTATGTTTTTATACACTTTTTCCGAACAAAATCGGCTCCAGAATTAAATTATTTATTTATTCCTAATTGGCTCTAAAAGGGCACGTGGTATGTCTACTACTACGTTCGTACGATGTTTAGTCGGTATCTACCTAAAAATAATGCTGACTAATACGACAAACATTCTGATTTGTAATCTATGATTTTATTGGTGTGTTTTAAGATTTAAGTTTTTTCTTGAGTGTGATTGGTTTATAAATATTCTATTTGATATTTTAGTGCCATAATCTTTGCCTTCAGTTCATCTTTGGTTTTACAAGGACACTTGTTGTTCCCTTGCTCAATTGCGCACTACAATTAATAATCACGCACACACACACATATACACACACACATACACATATAGGGTGCGATGGATAAATTGCCATCTAAATTACACAAAAATGAAAATAACACTAACTTTAAAAAATATATTTACCAAAATTACACAAAAATATAAAATACTAAATAAATCTATTCAATAAAATTGCCATTGGCTTCTACCACGATCTCCAGACGACTTCGGAATCTCCTGCAACTCTTTTGGATGATCACCTTGTTTAAGTTGGTGAATGCTGCCATAATCCTTGCCTTCATCTTTGGTGCTACAAGGAATTTTGTTGGTCTCTCGCTAAACTGCGCCCCACGCATACTAATTGGGGGGTGCAGTATGGGGAATTTGGTGGCCAAATGTAAGGGGTGTTGTGGACGCACAAATTGTCTGACAGCCATGACTGGGTTCTCCTGCTTGTGTGGCATGGTGCAGAGTCCTGTTGCCAGACATAGGAGCTTTCAGCAGGCATCCTCTTGACCCAGGGCAGCACGTCTTCTCAAGGCACCTGGTGTAAGCTTCCGTGTTGCGTCTAAAACCCTCTTGGAATATGAATGAAGGTATAATGCCGTTATTACTAGGGATCCCTCCAAATACCTTTGTAATCACCATTAGACTCATCCAACTCTTTCCGAATCCTCTGCATTGTCCTCGAATTGACACCGAAATACTCTGAAATGTTCGTATTGGAGCTTTCGGCGCGAAAGCCAAGCAGTAGAGAATGCCGTTTCCAAATTTCTGTCGGAGTGAATTTCGTCATGATCCATTCTTTCTCACAGACGATGCCCAACTAAACCTGTTATACTGTAGAGTCAACAAAACTAAATGCAAACAACGCGCATGCGTGAAATTAAAAATATAAAATGGCGACAATTTACCCATCGCATTCTGTATCTAAAGATTTTTGGCAAAATACAAAAAAAGAAACTCCACCCCATTTAAAACAAACAGGATTTATATTTCATATTTAAAATCAACGGGGTTTGATGTATTTTTTTTTTATTTTGGATTACAAAAATATATACAAATAGGTAGAAAAAACTAATAGGAGCTAATAGAAAGACACTCATACTAAATAAATTAAATTTACTCGATAGAAGATAAGTAGACAATTAAAAAAGAAAAGGTTGTAATCTACATTCATATAAATTAATCTAGATCAACGTATTGCATTAGGTATCTATTTTTATGCCTACATCAGGCCATCAATTCATTTCTCCTGTTTAATAAGTGTTTTAAGCTAATATTTCTACAAGGCATAAATCCCATCTATTGCCTTTCCCATTGTAAGATTTGGTTTTAGCTACAATATCCCACGTAATTATGGGTGCATTACCACCATTCTTTAATTTCCATAGCCAAGTTCTTCATGTATCTTACATTACCTAAAATAATGATAATAAAAACGAATTTTTCAAGGATTTTCAGTGGATTCGATAAGAAATTTGATATCGCTATCGGAATGTATGCTAGCTCAGTATACAATATTTTCAGTCATACATTAGCCGTTTAAGGACAGATCGTAACTTTTCGGCAGTTGCATTTATTTTTTGTAAATTTATTAACGTTGTTGTTTTTGTTTGTGATGTAGCTATTCAGTATAAAATTGTTATTATTGGGTATATATATTTCGATATTTCGAACGCAGCTATAGATGATCTTTACATTGAAATGTTCATGAATTAAATTTAGGAAAATTCTTCCAATATTCGCTTAAATATTACGATTATAAAGGGGGTTAAACCATAACACATTGTGACGTCTCTGTTTATTTTTACCTTTTTCGTTTTTTGTTGTTTTTTTTCTAAATATTCTATATTTACTTTATATTTGCTTAGTTCTAATACTTTTATATATTTTATTTTATTTTTATCAAATATTTCCTTATTGCCGAAGTTAATAAATAATCTACATTGGACGGAAATTATTTCAAACTGAAGTTGGATTAATTGTAAACATATATATGCTTCTGTCTATATCTCTGAGATGAGGTATTATGACTAGTTGCATTATTTACATTATTCGGACTGTTATCCTCATTTTCATTGCCATATTCACAAGGTTTCGGTCGTTTCATGCTCCTGTCTTTTTCAGGTGATTGGAATTTCGAACCGAATCCTTTATTTCGTCCACCAGGGTAGATTGTTCTAGTTCCACGTGCCGTGCCTCTTCCAGAGGTCTCAGTTATTTCCCTTTAACTCATATCTCCAAGTTATGGTTCACCACAGCTGAACACATGGATATCATATGCCAAAACTCTGAG